>PVIC010037279.1:0-18162 GCA_004025085.1 Thryonomys swinderianus | reverse complement strand
TCACTATGGTGCCCAGGCAAGCCACCGCGAACTCAGCAATCCTCCTATCCCTGCCTCCCGAGTGCTGGGATTACAGGCGTGAGCCACCACGTCCGGCATTGTAGTATGCGGTGTTGATTGTTGGTGGGCATGTCTCCACGCCCAGCATTATATGTGGTTACCGGGGATAGAACTCAGGACCTTGCGCTTGCGAGGCAGGCGCCGGAACCACTGAGCTAACCCTCTGGCCCCCGCTTGGCTGTTTATAAATACTGATTATAATTTATATCATTACATTTAGTTTAATACCAATATTATTATTTATATTTAATTATAAACATTTTATAATGCACTGTGTCCATCATGTGTTGAAATACATGCACTACTGGTAAATGCATCTGTCTGGCTGGCAGTCTCAACTAGGGCATATTTTGGGGTTAGGGCTTACATTGCAAGCATCCTGAGAAATCATGCTGGAGCATAGTTTTTCAGTTAGGTCTTATTTCAGGGGAAATATGGTACCTGAATATCTCATCCTTTTTTTTTTTTTGAGACAGCATCTCACTTTGTGGTTTAGGCTGGCCCTGAGCTCAATGTGTAGCCCAGGCAGGCCTCAAACTCAGCAGTCCTCCTGCCTTTGCCTCCCAGGTGCTGGGATTATAGGCGTGAGCCACCATGCCCAGCCCTATGGTAGGTGGTACTGATTGCTAGTGGGCATGAACCACCATGTCCAGCATTGTGGTGTGTGTATCTGGGGATCAAACTCAGGACCTTGGGTTTGCAAGGCGGACACTGGAACCACTGAGCTAAATCTCTGGCCCCCAATCTCATCTTTTTGAGATTTTTGTAATTCTTTCTGTATTTCCAGAATTTGATTTTTAAAATGAGCTTTATATTAATCATAAAAAATACTTTTTTGCTAATTAATTTTGTACTCAGTTGTAAAATTCTGTCTTTACCAGTTGCCTTTACAATAAATGTTTGAAGTACTTTCCCAGAATCCTGTTTCTACTGTACCTTATTCAACATATGTGTTATTGACTGTCCATTTTGTTTTTCTATTTATTGTATGATAGCTTTAAAACTTTCTCTTTGTTTAGAACAAGGACAAGGAGATATCCCCACATTTTATACCTATGAAGAAGGATTATCCCATTTAACAGCAGAAGGGCAAGCCACGTTGGAGAGACTAGAAGGAATGCTTTCCCAGTCTGTGAGCAGCCAGTACAACATGGCAGGGGTACGGACAGAGGATTCAGTAAGAGAGTATGAAGGTGAGAGTCCATTCTCTTCAGTGTGAACTGATGGCCACTTGGGAAGTAATGGAAATTGTAAAGAAACATTTTCTTTCAGAAACTATAGGAAAAAAAATCAAAATTAATTTTTATGGTGTGGAAAGCAAATGTAGAATTACATAAAATAGGAGTTCCTGTTTTATTTTGTGAACTCCCTCCCCATGTCTGTACCAGCTATCAAAATAAACTGTGTTCATTATTGTCATGGCCTTTTTTTGGGGTGTGTGTGTGTGTGCGCACTCATGTCCTCAAACCTAAGGCGTCCCTATGCTAAGCAGGCAGTTAACAGTGAACCACATTCCCAGCCCCAAATATTTAAAAATTGCTCACAGGCAAAGAAGTAAAAAAGAAAAAACAATAATTCTGACTGCGATATACTTGCAGTTAAATCTTCAGAGTAGGTTAACCCTTTTATTATTATTATTTTTTGAGACATGGCATCTTGTTGAGTCAATAAATTGCTCAGGCTGGTCTTGAATTTGCAGGCTTCCTGGTGTAGTGTCCCAGAGTGCTGGGATCACAGGCATCCACCACATCCCCTGTCTAAGGCTATTTACTAAGCCACTCTACTTAGCACAGCAAACACAGTAGTGCTCTAGAAGGTTGAGGTTACTATCTTAATGTCACTGGCATTCTAGTGAAAAGTAAGCTAACAGTATATGGAAACAGCCTGGAAATATAGGACATGTTAGGGAAGCTGTGATGTCTAAGCCAGAATCTGAAAAATGAAGAAAAATGAGTCAGGTGAAGGGGGATTGCACACAGATTGGGAGAGAGATAAAAGGATTAGCTCTGTTCAGAGGTTCAAGAGACCAATAAACTTTGGGGAACGGTAATTCAACACATCTGAACTTGAAGTTGGAGGGTAGTTTTATAGAAAGGTGAAGTAGTGAATTGGGCTTTGTCTCAGAGGGACTTGAAAGTCTCATTAAACAGCTAGATGTGGGCCGGAGGGTTAGCTCAGTGGTTCCGGCACCTGCCTTGCAAGCGCAAGGTCCTGAGTTTGATCCTCGGAAACCACATACAGTGCCGGGTGTGGTGGCTCCCGCCTGTAATCCCAGCACTCGGGAGGCAGAGGGTGTGGCTCTTGTGAAGGCCCTGGCTTTAAAAAAAGTCCCCAGGAGAAAAAATGAACTTGAACATTTATCAGTGGGAATCCAATAAAGAATTTGATTAATGTTTTGAATGATGACTTGGTTGCAATATGGGAACTTGATTGGAAAGGAAGAAAGAAAAGGCTGGTTGTGTTATATATATTAAGTTAGAGATGTGATTTGAGAATAGATAGTAAAAATATCAAAATATGCAGATTAAGAGATTTAGACACAAGCACCAGAAGTGAGAAATACAGTCTGAGTTTCTGGTATGGGCAGATAGGAGGTACCTTCAGCAAGACAGGAAGGAGAAGCATCTTTGCATGGGATGGTGCAGAAGCATCTTTGCATGGGATGGTGAAAAATTAGGTCCATGATGTTTGTGTGTCCAGGTGATGGTATGCTAAGGTGTTTTTGGCAGAAGTTTGGTGGGTTGAAGGGTTGAGGTTTGAGTAGGGGCATGGAAATAGAGAAAACAACTGTAAACAAGTCTGTGTCTTGTTTCCAACTTTTTAGTGAGAAGAAAAGCAGAACTAAGCAAGAAGTTAATTGTGCTGATTTTGTCCTTTTTCCTAAATTATGTCATATGTTTTGTGGAGATAGGGCTACATACCTTTAAAACAAAAAAAATTTATCATGGACAGATCTGAGAAGAGTGAACTATTGAAATTTACTTTATTTCAAAGTTACTATCTAAGGCTAGGAGTATAGCACAGTGACAGAGAACATTTGCCAAGCCCGGTATCCTTCTAAAACCATAAAATAAAAAAGAAAAGAAAAAGAGGGCCAGGAATATAACTCAGCAGTGTAACTTCTTCCTGGCGAGCTTGAGGCCCTGAGTTTGATTACTGGCACCAAAAAAAGGAAAGTTCTTACCTAGAGTCCTTTTAATGTTGAGGTTGAGAATTTACAAAGTAAGTGTTAAATATATGTAGTAATTTTAACTAAGCTTAATTCACCAGTTGTGTTTTCCTTTTTTAGCCTGTTTTTGAATATAAACTTCACAGTTTAAAAAAAAATAATAATAATAGCAACTCTTACCAGCAGAGGGCAATAGCTTTCCTTCTAACTGAAATTCTAAATCTAATCTACTTCTCTGTACTGCTTAGTAGAGTATGGCTCAGCAATTAATGTTTTTTTTTTTTTCATTCAGATGGCATGGAAGTAGATACTACGCCAACAGTTGCAGGACAGTTTGAAGATGCAGATGTTGATCACTGAAAATGATTTTTATTGCTTTAACGTGAGTAGTTTCTTGGTAAGTGTGATAGTCATATGAAATAATTTTTACTTTCATAATATAAGAAAACTCTCTTAGATAAGCAGTTTGGAAAATGTTATGCATTTCTGAAGTTACTAGAAACTACATGTTCTGTTTTTTTTTTTAATCCTAAGAAATAGCCTGGAATCATTGTGATGTTCACTTTAACATCTATCATACACTTACTAAATGCCATGTACTACAGTGGGCATTGAGACTTTCGTAGAATAAAAAGATATAAGTGAATTTAAGAGGTTAGCTGTTGATATTAAGCATTTGTTCAGCATTAGAGACCTCCCCATTGGCTTGCAGGGGATACAGAACCTGAGATCATGCTGTAGTCTGCTCCTGAGTCATCTTTTCTTGCTTGTGATACTTGAACCTTTACATCCTCAAGATTTGCAGTATCTTGCTGGTTTTCAATTTAGGAGGAAGCAGAAGGTGATTCCAAACTGGATCTAAGACATTTATCATAATGTTGTGCTGATTTCCTTCATGGGAAACAGTGAGGGACAAAGGTCCTGGGCACCTTAGAATTCAAGGCTGATGTTTTCAAATTGTAACAAGTCCTTGTACATTTATCCAAAAGCCATCAATTCTTAGGTGTTTCCTGTCTGCTTTTCATGGCTGACATGTGTAAGGGCTCTCATGCAGATCCCCCCCCACCGACTGTATTGCCTTGTAAGGAGCTTTGCTTGAAGTTTGTTCTTGGTTGCTACTTTGTTATTGGGAAAAGTATATTATCCTTGGTCGTCTTGAGTACATAAGCTGTATATTAGGTAATAACTAAAGGTCAAGTAGCTAGTTCATACCATATAGAGCTGGCACTATTAACCTTAGCAGTCTTGCATTTAGAAGCCATGAAATTTTTCCCATTGTTAGATTATTGTCCCACTTTCTGCCCTATAATGGCAGTATCTTGAATACTGGCTGGCTGAGGTTTTGAGCCACTGCCTCCCAGGATCTTCTATTTACTAAGCAACATATATATATTTGACTTAACTCTGCTACCTCCGTCAGTCATCCAGTTAGGTTATAAGAGCTCTCATTTTTTGCTAAGATAAATATTTCAGAATTCCTTCTTTTCTTTAGATGTAGATTTTAGCTCTGAATCTTATATATCGGTTAACTTTGTCTTAAGTTTTAATTCCTGCCTGCTGTTTCATTTTATATCAGAAATCAGTGCTTTTAAAGTTCTAGTCCTTCCAAATTATTGCCATTGTGAATAAAACCTTGCTTCTCACATCACCATGAGTTGTGATACTGTATCTCTGCTTTTTTCCCAGGTCCTGCCAGTACTGTCAAAACTTGTGTAGTTCCATTATTTTTGGCATTCCATCCTCCCCATAACCTTAATTCTTATTTTCCCATTTACTTATGTCTGCAGCTACCATGTTGTCTACAGTCAGTGATGTCTCCCCTGCAGTTGTGTGCACAGTAGTATTGTGTGAGTTTTGATCCTCAGCTCTCGTTTCCACGTGTTTGCAGCTTCTGTCTGCTTCTTTGGAAGCCGTGCAGTGTGCTTATGCCCATGGGAGATCTTTTGGTACCAACTTCATCATTTTCCTTATTTCTCATTACATTGTGTGTAGTGTGTTGACTTTTTCAGTCATAGTTGTTCAGTAACTTTTATTGAAACTGCAAGATAGAATTTTGGGTCTTCTGACTTTGACATATTTACCCTTCAAAAACAGACTTTTTAGAGAACATCAACTGCTCTGTTAATAATGATCATGGGAAATGCTTTTGACTGTCATTTATGGTTACACAAATGGGATATTACCACAGTGCCTGGCAAGAATTCTTAGGATTCTTTGTGATGGTCAAATAACCATAAAACGGCCACAGATTTTTTCATGAATTGATGGCCTTTTTTCTGTCTGTGTTCTTTGTCCAGAAGCAAAGAGATACTTTTCCTGAAGTTTTTTTCATGTTCTTGGTCTGAGTAGTTGACCCGAATTCCAAACAATGTCTGTAAATTCATAATCATTTAAAATTGCTTATGCCATTGAGGATGAACAAGGACTAATTAGTGTTTATGCAATCATTAATTATTTCTGGATAACAGAACTGGGACTTATCAGTGCACGAGATGGAATGAAGGGAAAGTACATGAATGCTGGGATCATAACTACCACACACTGGCTGTAGCTTTGGATGAGGTTTATAACTTATCTAATCCTCCGTTCCTCACCTATATAATGGGGATAATAAGAATTGCCTGGAAGGATTATTGCAAGGCCTGAGGTATTTATATCCTCTGGCACTTGACAAGGCACTCAGTGAATGATAATTGCTGTTGATACCGTCTCACCCTTTTGTTTTTCAGGTTCTGCTTATAACTGTAGGAGAGAACTTGGTGCCTCTTCCCTCTCAAGAGAGGTTGATGACAGTCTTTTTCTTCTCCAAAACTCACTTAAACCAGTTCTTCCTGAAGATAAGCTATACTGAGACAGCAAGTTGTCATCAGCAGTAGAAACTATGACCTTATTAACAAAGGTGAATTTGCTTAACCAGAGGAGTATTTGTAGTTTATCATTTACCCTAAAACTTTGTGTCTAGATGCCCTCTGACTAGGCCTTTGATTCTTGCCCTTGCTGTCTGCATTATCTACACTAGCAGGCCAGTGTGGTAAAAATGCATAGAAATTGGGCAGGAAATAGAAGAGCTCAAGTTAAGATTTTGGGGTGGGGAGAGCAGTTCTTTGGGGGCTAGAAATATCCTTATCCCTAAAAGAAAAGGCAGAGGTCTCAGGAGGATCAGTCACTCATTTTCCACAGGGGCAAGAGTCTCACTAATTTGGGGCCCAGATTAATTCAGACCTGTCTAGGTAGTCTCTTTTGAAACATCTCAGTTGCAAATCCTACCATTGATAAAAGTGTTTCTGGGTAGCTTCTATACCTTTCACCCTGTTTCTCCAGTCTGTTCTGTTATGGCCTCTTAGGTTATATCCTTTAATTTCTACCTTCTTAGGTTAACTTTCTGTAACAGAACAAGTGAACTGGAATAAGGTCCTTAAAGTACTCCTGATGGTAATTGTTTTGTCTTTGTAATAGCTTAACAAATAAATCTAGGTTTTCTATAATACTGTGCTCTCATTCTTGACTAAAGTTAATAGTGAGGAATTTTTAAAAAGCAATGGTGGCAAAAAATGAGATCTTGTTGGTCTTGTTTTTTGTTCATTTTCTTTAAGAACATGAACATGAAATAATAAGGAAACAGGGCTGTGGCTCAGTGATTCCAGCACCTGCCTGGCAAACACAGTAGTTCAATCCCCAGTACCAAAAAAAAAAAAAAAAAGAAGAAGAAGAAGAAGAAATAATAAGAAAATTTATATATAGTTAGAACTTCTGGCAAATATTTACTAAAGCAATAATACCTTTAAAACCTTTCAGGGAATTTCTACTGCTGCTTCTTGGATCGGGAATAATTTTGTATATTCACCAGTTCTCACTTTAGTTTTTCATAGACACTGGGTTCGTAAGACTGATTTGTTGTTAATAGACTTAAAATTGGACTTATAGTACTATCATAGTCTTTAAATAAGGTTGAGGGGCTGGAGATTTAGCTCAGTGGTTCCGGTGCTTGCCTCACAAGCGCAAGGTCCTCAGTTTGATCCCCAGTAACCACATACAACAATCCTGGCGTAGTGACTCATGCCCACCAGCAATCAGTACCACATACCACAGTGTCGGGTGTGGTGGCTCACACCTGCAGTCCCAGAGCTCAGGAGGCAGAACAGGAGGATTGCTGAGTGAGGCTTGCCTGGGCTACATAGTGAGCTCAGGGCCAGCCTGAACTACAAAGCAAGACCCTGTCTCAAGAAAAAATAAGGTTGAGAGCTGGGGATGTAACTCTGTGGTGCCACTGCCTGCCTGGCAACTGCAAGATCCTGAATTCCATCCGCAGTTCCACAAAAAAAAAAAAAAAAAAGAAGAAGAAAGAAAGGAAAAGTTGAACAAGTTATTCTGAGTTTCTTGGCTAATTAGAAGCTAAATTCTAGTTTGATACCCATACCCTTCAGCCCAGTGTCTTTTCCCCACTTTGACTTTGCTTGCCTAATCCTTCCAGGTAGATAAAAGAAAACTCATTTTCCTTTTTTACCCAGACTCTCAGAAATTCTACATCTTTTTTTGTTTGTTTTGAGATAGGATCTCACTTTGTAGTTTAAGCTGGCCCTGAGCTCATTATGTAACCCAGGCAAGCTGGGATTCAGCAATCCTCCTTCTCTGCCTCCCAGGTGCTGGGATTATAGGCGTGAGCTACCACGCCTGGCACTGTGGTATGTGGTACTAATTGCTGGTGGATATGAGTCACCACGCCCGGTACTGTATGTGGTTAGGGGATTGAACCAGGGACCTTGCGCTTGTTAGGCAGGTGCCAGAACCACTGAGCTAAATCTCCAGCCCAGAAATTCTACATCTTTTATAATAAGTAAGTAAAGGAGCTGCTTGGAAATTAAAGCTAAAATTTGTGACTTCTTCTGAATCAGCCACTGTCTTGGTTCTTTACATGTATTATGTGTTATACTAGGTTTAATAACTTTTTTGTTTTGTTTTTGTTTTTTTGAGACAGGGTCTCACTTTGTAGTTCAGGCTGGCTCTGAGCTCACTATGTAGCCCAGGCAAGCCTCAAACTCAGCAATCCTCCTGTCTCTGCCTCCCGAGTGCTGGGATTACAGGCGTGAGCCACCACGCCCGGCTAGGTTTAATAACTTTTATTACACTACTTTATAGATGAGGAAACATAGAGCTAAAATGGCTTAAGGTTGTACACATTTTGAGTAGTTTTTAGGCCTTTTCTCCCAACACTATACAGCCTTACTACCTTATAATCTTTTGTTGTTGTTTTTCCCAGTACTGGGGATTGAACTCAGGACCATGCACTTGCAAGGCAGGTGTGGTACCACTGAGCTAAATATCCAGCCTTACTACCTACTAGCAGTTGAAAGGAATCAAATTCTCCTCTATATTAGGTTTCAATTTTCAAATATTAGTAAGCAGCATAGGAATTGTCCAAATTTCTTTGCTACTCATCTGAACAACATCCGTTCTCCAGTAAGGAGTTTCGATTTTTCTCCTTGATGTATCTTAGGAAGTCTTTGTAAAGGAACCTACTCAGAGTCCTGACCTTATTTGAAACGGGATTCTGTGTGTTCCTGTGGGTGCTGCACGCTTGGTCTGGCATTGTGGACAGTGTAGCACACAAAGAGGCAGGAGTGCCTCCACAAGGGGTGGTTTGGCAGACATGAAATTGAACCTCTCTCTGGCATCTTTCCTCTATAAAAAGAGAGGGTTAGGCTTAATCACTTTTCAAAGATTTAACTCTGTAACATTCTGTAATATTAGATACTAAAATCCATAGGTTTATGGTAAAAGCTTAGGCTAGACTGTTAAATATGAAATTCATAATTATAAGCAAGCTAACATTTATGGATTCTGTTTGAGCTGAACTTTAATGTTACTGGAGTCTGGGCAAAGTGGTGCACTCTAATCCCAGCACTTGGGAGGCTGAGGCAGAACTGTCCCAAGTTCAAGGACAGTACAGGTTCCACAGAGAATTGAAGGATAGCCTGAAAACTTGTCTCAAAACAAAAAAATTAGGGCCGGAGGGTTAGCTCAGTGATTCTGGCGCCTGCCTCACAAGTGCAAGGTCCTGAGTTCGATCCCCGGAAACCACATACAATGCTGGGTTTAGAGACTCACGCCCACCAGCCATCAATACCACAAACCACAGTGCCAGGCATGGTGGCTCATGCCTGTAATCCCAGCACTCGGGAGGCAGAGGCAGGAGGATTGCTGAGTTCGAGGCTTGCCTGGGCTACATAGTGAGCTCAGAGCCAGCCTGAACTACAAAGCGAGACCCTGTCTCAAAAAAAAAAAAAATTAATGTTACTAGAATTGTTCTGATTGTGCATGCTTGATACAGGGAAATTTTAGAGCCATAGGAATCTTTCCTTTCCCCACCAAATCTGAGCCATCTAAAGTATTCCTAAAAATTAGGGTTAGTGGTTCTGTTTAAAGTGCTTTCATTTAAGAATATGGTCTCCATGGATTTCCTTCTCCTTTAGATCAGTTTGTCAGATATTTATACTCCTCTAATATGCATATTTAAATTCGTATGTGTTTTGAGACTCTTATTGTCTTCCTCAGTACTGGTAAAGGTAAGGGAGTATGTACAAATGATTATAATTCATAACCCTTTCCTTTAGACAGTTGTGATTGGTGATAGTTTAGAAATACTAAATACTTGAAATTCACTTCATTTACACGATTTCATTAGGCTCACAATTTAAGCTAATTCTCATGCTGAGTATTGTCAAAATCTTTATAGGCTGGATGAGTCCATATCTGCAAGGGATATATAGTAATTTAATTGCAAGCAATATCCTTTATAGACTCATTGCCATCCCTTGATAAAGGAGCTGGAACATCTTTAAGATCTTACTCTGCTCAATATACATAAATTAGTATCTTATTTGAGAGATTTCCTGATTTCACATAAGAAGTCAGAAAAAATTTTTGAGAGGAGTAATGACATTAAGATTCTGTTTTTAGCTTAATTTTTTTGACAATTGTTGAATATAGGTGGTGTTTATTATACTGCATGTTTTCAACTTTTATACATTAAAACAGTTTCATAATGAAAAGATGACAGCAGGGATGGTCAGGAGGTAGGAAGATCACTTGAACTTAGGAATTCAAAACCAGGCTGGGGAATACAGCAAAGCTCAGCCCTAGGAGGAAGGAAGGAAGAAGAAAGGAATGAAGGAAGACAAAAAGGGAGGGAGGGGAAACAGGGAGAAAGGGAAGAAAAAGGGAGAAGGGAGGAGTGGGAAGGAAATCCCACAGAGGTTAGCTTAATTTTTTTTTTTTTTTTTGAGACAGGGTCTCGCTTTGTAGTTCAGGCTGGCCCTGAGCTCACTATGTAGTCCAGGCAAGCCAGGAACTCAGTAATCCTCCTGCCTCTGCCTCCCGACTGCTAAGATTACAGGCATTACAGGCGTGAGCCACCACACCTGGCACTGTGGTATGTGGTATTGATTGCTGGTGGGTGTGAGTCACCATGCCCAGCATTGTATGTGGTTACTGGGATTGAACTCAGGGCCTTGCGCTTGCGAGGCAGGTGCTGGAACCACTGAGCTAAATTTCTGGCCCAAGGTTAGCTTAATTTTTGAAGAGAGAAAATAAGAGCCAGGTGCACGCAAATGCACCTGTAATTCCAGCTGTTCCGGAGGATGGCAAATCTGAGGTCGGACTGGACAGTTTAGAGAGAACTGTTTTACCATTTCAAAGGAGTGGGGACAGACTCAGTGGTAGAGCAACTAGGTAGAGGCCATAGGTTCAGTCTCCACTACTGCAGAAGGAAAAAGAAAATGGAGAGCTAAATAACTGGGGGGTAAGGCTAAGTGGCTAAAAGTATACACAGACTAAAAATTCTTAAACGGCTGGAGTGTTCAAGTATTTTGGAGACTTATATGAATCAGCTAATACACAAAGCACTTGGAACAGCTAACTGGAAATAGCTCAGAAGATGGTAGTTATTAGGTAATAATGACATAAAAATTGTAAAAAATTATAAAAATCGCTGTACTATCTTTATATTCATTGTCTTCACTATTTGCACTATCTGTTATATTATTAAGTTTTTTTTTTTTTTTTTTTTTTTTTGAGACAGGGTCTCACTTTGTAGTTCAGGCTGGCTCTGAGCTCACTATGTAGTTCAGGCAAGCCTTGAACTCAGCAGTCCTCCTGCCTCTGCCTCCCAAGTGCTGGGATTACAGGCGTGAGCCACCATGCCCGGCACTGTGGTATGCAGTATTGATTGTTGGTGGGCGTGAGTCTTCACGCCCAGCATTGTATGTGGTCATCGGGGATCGAACTCAGGACCTTGCACTTGCAAGGCAGGCGCCGGAACCACTGAGCTAACCCTCCGGCCCTGCACTATCTGTTATATAGATTTAGATGGCTTATTTTGACAGTATGTTTCTTTTCATAATGCTTGCTGTCAGCTCTGATATGCCTTGGTGAAATTACTGTATCTTTTTTTTTTTTTTTTTGAGACAGGGTCTCGCTTTGTAGTTCAGGGCTGGCCCTCAGCTCACTGTGTAGCCCAGGCAAGACTGGAACTCAGCATTCCTGTATGCCTCTGCCTCCCGAGTGCTGGGATTACAGGCATGAGCCACCACGCCTGGCACTGTGGTATGTGGTATTGATGGCTGGTGGTGTGAGTCACCATGCCCAGCATTGTATGTGGTTACTGGGATTGAACTCAGGACCCTGTGCTTGCGAGGCAGGTGCTGGAACCACAGCTAAATCTCTGGCCTGAAATTCCTGTATCTTTTACTAACCTGTTGTTTAGAAAGTACATTTTTCAGTGCCTTCATCCTGTTTATAGAATAAGAGCCTTGCAGTGAAGAGCCTGTGGAAAAAAATGCATGGATCTCATGAAGTCTATTTTAATTTCTTAGTGACATTTTATATTTCAAACTTCTCAGGTGTACTTTTTTTTTTTTTTAAGTTTTTGAGGCAGGGTCTGGCTTTGTAGTTCAGGCTGGCCTTGAATTCACTAGCAATCCTCCTCCCTCTGCATCCCGAGAGTGCTGGGATTACAGGTATGCGCCACCATGCCTAACATTTGTAGTCTTAAGTGCCAGGGATCAAACCCGAGACCTAGCCCTTGCCAGGCAGACGCCAGAACCACTGAGCTAAATCCCTGGCTCCTCAGATGTACTTTTAAGTGATGGACTAATGTTAAAGTTGTATTACAAAATAAGTCCTAAAATAATGAGCTATGCCAGTGCATACCCTTTTTTTTTTTTTTTTTTGAGACAAGGTCTCACTTTGTAGTTCAGGCTGGCCCTCAGCTCACTATGTAGCCCAGGCAAGCCTGGAACTCACAGTAGTCCTCCTGCCTCTGCCTCCCAAGTGCTGGGATTATAGGCATGCGCCACCACGCCTGGCACTGTGATGTGTGGTACTATTGCTGATGGGCCTGAGCCACCATGCCCGGTATTGTGTGTGGTTATCAGGGATTGAACCAGGGACCTTGTGTTTGCCAGGCAGGTACTGAAAGCACTGAGCTAAATCCCCGGTTCTATCTGCCCATTTTCTGGTTGTAAGCCAATCTGAACTTGGCTAGCTCAAGCGGTAAAAGTCACTAGAAAGCTATTGGGTAACAGGACTACCTAGTCTTTTCCAGCTTCTACATCGAATGCCACTGCCCCTGTTGAGATTCTCACAGTGATGGATTACTCCAAACAGGTTAATAATTTTTTAAAAATACAGCTGTCTACTGCAGATTTAAAAAAATAAGTTCTGATGGTGCTGTTTTGCGTGGTTGCAGGCATAGACTAAGCAGACATTTTCATTTAGTTAAAGTATAGTAAAGTTAGAGGAGTATGATGAACTAGAGGAAGGGTGTCTCAGGTGTATGCAAGCATGTTTGTGAAGAAGATTGATTGCCCAAGTAATGTAAGCTGTGTAAGTAAGAAAGGTATGTGGAAGGGGTGAAGAATGTGTGAGTACAGTGACCAAAAGTTCCCTGTTTGGTTGGAGTCATTGGAGATGAGGTACTATAGGGTGCTGCAGAGGGTCTACAGTTGGAGAGTGGGGTGTTTGTCATTGCACACTTTGGTTATTGGTAATGATAAACTTGCAGCTAAGCTGTAGATGAGGCAGAGAAGACAGGATTATTAAAAGAGAGGCAGCCAGTGATACCAGAGGCCAAGATACTGGGAGAATCATCCTTGAGAGAATTAACCACCAACAAACATAACTGGAGTATTGTTAGAGAAAGTGAAAGTAAGACAGAATCTAAAGCCTGAAAGGAGCAGGGGGGACTTGCAGGGTCTACAGAAGACAACAGGAACAAGTACAGCCAGGTAGCCTAGTGTTAAGGGCAGTGATAGCAATGAGGGCAAGAAGACCTGCTCTGCCTTGGGGTAGTGATAAAGGGGGTGTGGGAAATCGCCACCATGTGGAAGCAAAACAGTGTGTCAGAATCCTCCCCACTCCCAAGTCTGACAAGCAGAGTTGAGAGGGCTGGGCATTTTCACAAGTTTTTCTTACGTCACAGAATCATCACATTAGAAAGAACTATTGCAATGTTACGGGAAAAGGAGCCATGAAGTAGTAAGTGAAATTCAGCCTCAAGTGTAGATGTCAGAAGACCATCTAAAGGGAATAACTCTTTTGTGTTCCAACCTAGGATTACTGCAAGATTGTCTGGTTCTATTTTGTTTTGTTTTCTTTTTTGCAAAAGAAGCTGGAACGATAAATATTTGTGTGGAAATAAACTATTGGCTTATTTAGTTTCTAGATTGGGCCTCCCTATGTAGTTCAGGCTACCTTTGAATTCTCAATGTACTCCAGACAGGCCTTGAACTCAAGGCAAATTCATGGTGATCCTCCTGCCTCCGCCTTTTGATGGCTGCAGTGTTCGGATTATAAGCATGTACCACTGCCTAGAGCATGGCTTATTTTAAAGACTGTGGCAGCCCAGTAAAACATATCATTTAACTATTTAACACTTAACTATTGAAGCCTAATTTTGCGACCTCTGTTTTCTACATACTGCTCTGGTATGTTTATGAGTTAAAGAGACAGTCCCTTATTGTCATCAGACTGGCTATCTTGTAAGGTAGGTGCAGTAACAAGCGACACCTAGTTCCCTTTGCAGGTGCAACTATCTACAAGCTGATCGCCAAGGATCACTTAAGTTACCTGGCAACTTACCAGTTTCTTTTTAATTGAGATCATATCTCCCTCCTGTTTCTGAAGAAACTAATAATAGAATTGCCTTTAAAGAGAACACACTTAACTTTTTATGGCCTGAACTTTTGATAAAAATTAGACCTCATAAAATAAGGATTCTACCTCTTGTTTACTTCACAAGATGCAAATGAGTGTGAAAAGCTTAAATCTTGAATTCTGTGGTGTTTTATTCTGCTAAAGAATCAACTTCCCTAAAGATAGTGAGATTGCCTAGTTAGAGAAAATACTTATTAGGTATTAGATCAGAATATATTTAAAATTTAGGAGACCCCTTGAGGATCAGTGGGTCTATTACCTACTTCCAAAAGCAATTTTCCTAGAGAAAGGTGACACCACTGATGGTATCACTATGTGAGGTAGTGGCTGAAAAGTATTTTCTCTCCACTTCTGTAACAGAAGTACTCTGGTCAAAAGTCTTGTATCAGGTGACACCTGATACATCACTTGTTTGGTCCTGCTGTCCCCTTCCCTTCCATGATCAATCATACACAGTATCATTAAAGTTAAGAATTACCATTTGAGGTTCTATGTGAAGTTTAATGAATGGATCTTTTTTATTTTAGCAACATTTAGTACATCACTCAAAAGAACAAGTCTTAATTGAGAAATACAGAATACCTCATTTTTATAGTAGTTTTTAAAGTCCCAGGGATGAAACCTTGTAAGACAACTTCCTCAATGGAAGTTAAAACATTGATGAATCCAGTGCAGCCAGTATTTTGAGTATGAGGTAATAAAATTTCTATCACATCCAGCTTGACTGTCTTATAACTTAGTATCTGAATCTTTTGGAATAGTTATTCTTTTTTATTGATTATTTGGTTGTTATGCAGCCATGGTAGGAAAAAGCTGAACATCAAAATCATCAACAGTATACCTGAAAGACAAAATAATAGTTTTTTAAAAAAGGAAGATCATGATCACTAATTTGGTGTCAACTAATATTCTCACATTTTTCTTCAAACATGTATCTTTAAATACAGTAAGTACTTGGTACCCCAGTAGGAGCCAAAGAATGGATTCAAAGGGTAAGCAAACTTCAAAGATGAAGAGTTTTAGTTCTGTTTCATTTCTGAGTAGCAAAGAAAGCCTGGGCTTGGGTCTCCTTATGCTTCTCTGTGGAGTGACAGGTCTCCTTCCCTGCCGGGACCCCGAGACTAGAGCACCTGAGAGGCCTGAGTTTTCACTTGGAGCTCAGATACAAGCAATATGGTGCTGTGCACTGGTCTTTCTTATGTTCCTTGCTACCACTCAGCCATTAATAGCTTTTAGATGTATCAAATGAAATATTTTGAACAGAATTTTAGGTAATGGTGAAATTTTAATTTTCAAAGCTTTTTAATAATACATGTTTGCTGTTACATAACGATTACATTCATCATAGTTGATACATGTGCATAACACATCTTAATTATTTTTACATCCCTTTGTGTACCCCTCCCCCATTCCTCCATTCTTGGTCCTCTTCCCATTTTTATTTTTTTTTTTTGAGACAGGGTCTTGATTTATAGTTCAGGCTGGCCCTGAGCTCACTGTGTAGCCCAGGCAAGTCTGGAACTCAGCAATCCTCCTGCCTCTGCCTCCTGAGTGCTGGGATTACAGGCTTGAGCCACCATACCAGGCACTGTGGTATGTGGTACTGATTACTGGTGTCCGTGAGTCACCATGCCTGATGTTGTATCTGGTTACTGGGGATTGAACCAGGGATCTTGCACTTGCTAGGCAGGCACCAAAACCATTGAACTAAATCTCCAGCCCCCCATTTTGAAATTTTAAGTACAGTAAAAATTTTTAAAAATTTTATGATTAGTAAACCTTCATTTTTGTGCTTTTGTGGTGCTGGAGATTAAATCCAGAGCTTTGTGCATGGTAGGCAAAAACTGTAGCACAGCTATACCTCCAGTCCCAAGTCTTAGGTTTTGAGGTTACATCAGACAAATTAACACTAGAACTTTGCTTAATTTTTCAGGGTAAAATAAGGTAGAGGAAGATGATATAAGAGCTCAAAATTGCTATCTTGAATGGAAATTATGAAATAATCTTGTCTTAATAATTTCAGGCTTAAAGCTATAGGGTTTATATTCCATTTTTTTTTTTTTTTGAGACAGGGTCTCACTTTGTAGTTCAGATTGCACCTGAACTCACTATGTAGTCACACTAGCCTCAAACTCACCTCTGCCTCCTGAGTGCTGGGATTACAGGTGTGAGCCGCCATGCCCGGCACTGTGGTATGTGGTACCAGGAATCAAACTCTGGACCTTGCATTTGCTAAACAGATGCTGGAACCACTGAGGTAAATCTCTGGCCCCTACATTCAAATTTTTTAAAATGAGGTTTTATTATATTCAGGCTTGAAACAATTTTACTTTTTTGGCAACAAGAGAAGGCCTCAAGATTTGGCTAGCATTTTGGTACTCTCAGTGATTTTTTGAAAGATCAGTATGTAACCAGTCTTTAAATGGAAAAGTCAGATATAATCCCGATGTTAACTGTCCCCAGATTTTGTCAGTTTCTTTTTTTGTTTTTTGTTTTTGTGGTACTGAGGATCAAACTCAGGACCTTGGCTTGCAAGGCAGGCACAGTGCTAAATCCTGTCCTTTTGTCAGTGTGTTTTCTGTACTTAGAGCTAGAAAACAAGATATGATACTTAACCCCTTATCAGGTAACAAGGTAGTGTATGCCTATAACACCAGCAGTCCAAGATGCTAAGGCAGAAGGATCCCAAGTTTAAGGTCAGCCTGAGTGATTTAATGAGACATTGTCTCAAAATTGAAAACTGAGCTGGAGATACAACTCATTGTGAATGCCTTGGATTCAATCCCTAAGATCACCAAAACAAAACAACAAAAATCTTCCAAAAATGGAATTGCAGTTTCTTTAAAGTACACAGAATTTGCCATACTTTATGAAATATATAAACTGGGAAATAATTTTATATTCTTTGGGGTTTTTTGTTTGTTTGTTTGTTTTTTTGCTTTTTTGGAGACAGGGTCTCGCTTTGTAGTTCAGGCTGGCCCTGAGCTCACCATGGTGCCCAGGCAAGCCGCTGTGAACTCAGCAATCCTCCCGTCTCTGCCTCCCGAGTGCTGGGATTACAGGTGTGAGCCACCACGCCCAGCATTATATGTGGTAACCGGGGATCGAACTCAGGTCCTTGCACTTGCAAGGCAGGTGCCGGAACCACTGAGCTAACCCTCCAGCCCCTGGGGGGTTTTGTTTTTTGAGGCAGAGTCTTACTACATAGTCCAGGCTGGCCTTGACTTCCTGTGTAGCCCAGAGTAGCCTGGAACTTACAGTCCTCCTATTGAGCGTCCCTAGTGCTAACATTACAGCATATGCCACCACATCTGGCTTCCTGTTTATATTCATAGAGTCACATTTCTAGCATTTTTAATATGGGAAGGTGACAGAGAAAGAGGAGTTACAGTGATTTTTTGCGGTTGGGTTTTTTGCTTGCTTTTGGATTTTCTCTATGTCTTAACTGTTTGAACAGGTCTTGTAAATTATGATTTCTTATTTTTCCCATACTTGGATTTTAACTGTACCTTTTTCATTTGGAACCACTGTTTTCCATAAGGAATGTAACCAGTATATACAGAATTCAATAAGAGCAAGCTAGAATTTAGTGTTATAACAGCTCTATTTACTCACATACGTGTATTTATCAACATATATATTGAATGATGGATATTTTCATTCATAAACTTCATGAAAGAGTACAAGAACATTCCTCTTTTTTTGCTTTTTTTTTTTTTTTT
>PVIC010037278.1:0-18148 GCA_004025085.1 Thryonomys swinderianus | reverse complement strand
CCTTTCTCCCCACAGCCTCGCCAGCATTTATTGTTGGTTGATTTTGTGATAGCAGCCATTCTTTGTGGAGTGAGATGAAATCTCAGTGTTGTTTTCATTTGCATCTCTCGAATGACCAGTGATGTTGAACATTTCTTCATATGTTTCTTGGCTGCTTTGACTTCTGCCTCTGAGAAGTGTCTGTTCATTTCAGATGCCCGTTTTTGAATTGGGTCTTTAAACTTGGGGAGGCTGATCTGTTTGAGTTCTTTATATATTGTAGATAATAGCCCTTTGTCTGATAAACAGCTAGTAAAGATTTTTTCCCATGTTGTTGGTTGTCCTTTAGCAGTGCCTGTGAATTCTTTTTGCTGTGCAGAAGCTTTTCAGTAGAATGAGATCCCATTTGTTGATTCTTTCTGATAAAAACTAACAGTTTTTCTTTTGCTTGTGACTGAATCATTAGGCCTCATGAATTTTGGTTGGTATTGATAACTCAGGATCAGGATGACTCTGCTGCTTCACTTCCTTCTGTCGTCTCTGAGAAGTTAAAAGCCAGCCTTGGAAGTTAAATAGACCTCATTAATACTAGGCAAGTGATGGAAGTTCTCTTAGCCTTAGAATTGGGTAGTCTAAGGAAATGTGAATAGAATGTTTGTTATCACAGGAAATACTCAAGACATACTACCTTTAATTATCGATATGTTTAGTTTTGTTAGATCGTAAGCTTCTTGAAATTGGGACCTATATCTTAAATTTATGAAGTAGTTAATTTTATGTTTTTCATTAATGTAATAATTATGTTTAGGGAGAAGAACTCCAGCATAAGAAACATAGTAAAACTAAGAAACAGTGGGCTGGAGATTTAGCTCAGTAGTTACAGCACCTGCCTAGCAGGTGCAGGGTCCCTGGTTTAATTCCCAGTAACTACATACCATAATACCAGGCATGGTGACTCACACCCACCAGCAATCAGTACCACACACCATGATGCTAGGTGTGGTGGCTCATGTCTGTAATCACAGCACTTGGGAGGCAGAGGCAGATGGACTGCTGAAATCAAGGCTTGCCTGGGCTACATAGTGAGCTCAGGGCCAGCCTGAACTACAAAGAGAGACCCTGTCTCAAAAAAACAGCAACAACACAACCCCAAAAACTGAACCCCCCCAAAAAAAACTAAGAAGCATATTGTAACTGGTAGAGATTTGGTTTTGGTTTATGCTACCTTTCTTTATTTCTTTCAAATTGGTTAGACTTTTTTTTCTCACTAGAATTTTTTGACAAATACTACTTATTTCTGAAACTTCTTTTGTTAAGTCCGAGGGGTTCAAATTCAAATTCCACCAGTACTTTTAATGCTAGCTGTATATCAGGATGTATGGTACATTCTTGACCATATCTAGATGTTTACAGTTCAATAAACTCAAGACAGAGGCCTCAGAGAACTCAGGTTAGTGGCTCAGTATCAGACAGTTAGGAAGCGGCACCTCAAGAATGATAAGACCTAATTATAATCAATGGTAAAGTACCGTAAGAGAACATGACCAATATTATGGAAGTATAGGAAGCTAGCTGTTGTTTTCTTTAGAAAAAGACAGGAAAAAAATTAATCTATAAAATAACCAGTCTATGAACAACTGAAATTGACTAGTCTGAAAAAGATACTTTTCCTCTTATCATCTCCATTCTCTTTTTAGTTATATCTCAGTTTATGCTTATAATACCATACATTCAAAGGAGAGGAATTTTCACTCAGAATATAAAATGGTAAATATGGGGAAATTGTTCTATTCAGTGATATATTGAGTACATTTAGAGGGTTTTCTATGTAAAGATGTCTCCAATGATATTAGACCCATTATTAATGTTTCAGTGACAGTAGTTGTACCCTTTGACCAAGTTTAGTCACAGTCTTCATAATACAAAATTAATTTTTGAAATGCTTGATAAATATTCCTATTTTGGGTACAGATAAACCCCCCACTTCTGAAGGCCTGGTGCGGGCTCCGATTTAGGTCTCCAATACATGTCCAGCGATCTTTAGTGCCCTTTTGGGAAACACACCATTTGGCATGGTCCTGGTAAGAACTGAAATAAGATTTTCGAGATATCTTGATGGCTTTAATGTTGTAGACATGGTAAGGAAGGGAGCAGTTTGAAGGAAGCTCTTGTCTCTTTCGCTGCCAGGTTTCTGTTAGCAAGTGTGTCTTCAATTGTTGAGCTATCCAACCTGCCAAGATGTCTAGGTTGCCAAAGGAAAGAGAGAGAGAGATGAGGTTTATTTCACACTTAGAGAAGTCCCCGAAAATATTCTCAGGAAGGGAAATTATCATTTATTACTGATAGGTAGACATAATAAGCACAACAATAACATAGTTGAGATAGTAGACTATTTCAACTCTTAATATTTTCATTTGTTTGTTTTGTTTTGTTTTGAGGCAGAGTGTCACTGTATACATCAGGATGACCTTGAACTCACTATGTGGCCCAGCCTGGCCTTGAATTGGTGACAATCCTCAGCCTCCTGAATTCTGGGATTGCAGACATGTACCACCAAACCCAGTTTATCCTGTGTTACTTTCTGCATCTCTAGCTCCTGACATGGGGATTGACAAAGAGTAGGCACTGAAGAAGAAAGAAAAGCAAATGAGCATGGAAGGAAGCAAAGAGGACAGTGAGGTCATCTAAGGCAATCATTGCTGGTGGGGAGAACTAGTGTTTTTAGAGGGAAGCAGGTCTACAGTGAAGGAGCACTGAGCAAGGGACGGGCTTGATTAGGATTTAGAAAGCAATTTGGGGTAAAAAGAAAACATGGAGACGTAGGGAATTTAGAATTGAGGAAGGGGGCTAGAGATTTAGCTCATTGGTTCTGGTGCTTGCCTAGCAAGCATGAAGTCCTGAGTTTGATCCCCAGTAACCACATACAACAATACCAGGTGTGGTGACTCATGCCCACCAGCAATCAGTACCACATACCACAGTGCCAGGTGTGGTGGCTCACACCAGTAATCTCAGCACTCAAGAGGCAGAGGCAGGAGGATTGCTGAGTTTGAGGCTTGCCTGGGCTACATAGTGAGCTCAGGTTCAGCCTGAACTACAAAGTGAAATGCTGCCTCAAAAATAAATAAATAAATAAATAAATAGAATTAAGGAAGAGTTTTAGGCATGCTAGTATGCCATGAGGAAAGAATATGTAGAGTGGTAAACTCAAAGAAAAACAGGCAGAGAAGATCAAGTGGACAAATCAAAGCAGTTTGAGATTAGTTGCTGGTTCCAGAGAACAGAGGATGTACTGCTTCTGCTGGATGGAAGAACAGCTGGGAAGGAGGAGTGAAAACAGGTGAGAGTGTCGGGAGGGTGGGTTGGGAGCGCCTCAGGATCTCTGTTTTCTCCCTTGGTGAGGACGCAGGGTTGAATGAAGAACTTGAGAAGGCTCAGAATGGCTGCCTGAGGATAGAGGAAGCGGTGACACTGTGGCCCCGTAACCAGCAGGAATGGATGACTGAGTGGTCCCTGGCTGAAAGGTTATAGGATGCTTCTGTGGCCGAAATGGTGAAGCCACAAATGTGAACAGATTCCTGATTTTCCTTTTCCCTCTTTCCTCCCTTCTTTTCTATGCCTTCTCCCCTGAATCATCAGAATATTTTTCTGTGTAATTTGCAGTGAGCCCAACAGTAGTGGTATAGCGCATACGGTTTTGTGATGGCTTTTCATACCTTCCACAAATGATTCCGATTTTGCAAAATGGAGGAAGCTTTGTCCTCGGGCTGACTGAAGTGTGGTGAGGAGCCGGGCAGGGATCTTGGATGAGCCAGACCTGGCGCACAGCTGGGGCATGTGAACGAGTTCCTGGTGGAAGGTTGTTGGAAGGAAACAACTATAGACGTTTGGGTTGTAGACCAAGAGCTGAGAATCTGGGTCAATAAATGGTAAAGTTGAGAACTGAGACACAAACAGAAATGCTCACTGATACTATAGATAAAACAAAACAAAATAAGACTCTCAGATACAGGCATTCTCTTATTTTAAAAGCAATGGCCTGTGAACGGCTTTTGGTTAAGCTCTCAATACCAAAGCGCTTTAACTGAACCTGCTGAATACTTCCTATGCTCCATACATGGTTCATGAGTTTTACGTGGTTAACTCTCACAGCCATCTCATTGGGTAAATTCTGTTGTATCATTAACCTCCTTTTATAGATGAGCTAACTAAGACTATGCCACATGCTCATGGTTGTAAAGCTTGTAACTGATGGAGTTAATATTCAAACTCAGATAATCGGCTCTTGGAGGCCATATGGTTTTCTCCTCTATGTACATATATAAAAGTAGAGAACGTCTTGTGCTGATCGTCCAGTTTCAAA
This sequence comes from Thryonomys swinderianus, assembly GCA_004025085.1. Classification (NCBI taxonomy): domain Eukaryota; kingdom Metazoa; phylum Chordata; class Mammalia; order Rodentia; family Thryonomyidae; genus Thryonomys; species Thryonomys swinderianus. Next base: position 13,806 of record PVIC010037278.1, on the reverse strand, counting down.
AATAATCAACTCATCAGCAAGCATATCTTATCTTTGCTGCTGGCTCTCTGGTTGTTACATGAATTCAACAGGGCTTGACTTAGGTGAGAGGCTCTGATCTTTGTCTTGAGAAGGAAATTTTATGAGAAACATTTTCTAAACCTCCTATAGAGGAAAGTTAGTTTTCATCACTGTTTAGCAACTTCTTCAGTAGAAAAAGAATTGGTAAAACAACATTTCTACTTTTCCTCCTCCCACATTATAGATTCCTAAATATAAGTATTTTTGGCTATTTGAGCTTGAGAGCTTAAAAGAAATGTATCTGGCTCAGAGGTGTCATGTTGGCAGCATATAGGCAACATTTGGTCTGCAGATTTTTTTTTTAAATAAGATTGAGCCTGTATTTTTAAAAATCAGAATTTTATACACACACACACACACTTTAGGTTTCTGGTTCCTCATGAAAAATATAGAGATCTATAATCGGTAGGCCTGTATTTCTTTAGGGCCATGATACTCTTTTCTGGGGCCTTTGAAGGCAATCAGGGGAAAGTCAACACCCCTGTTTGTCTATGTCCTCAGTGCCTATGTCACATTTGTCTGTTTTGCCCATTTTTGTTATTTGCTTATTTCCTGAATTCTTTTGAAACTACTGCTTCTGCCTGATCAATTTCTATAATGTCACAAGTCAAACAGGAACCCAGGACCATTAAGTGAATGTCCCCGTGCCTTATCAAGGCAGAGCCAGTATTAGAATCTGGGTATCAGAGACTCTATGAGTAAGGTCGCAAATGAAGTGACACCTTTATTAATACATTTCCCAACTCATTTTCTACATTGTTAGGACTATTTCATGCACTCTCGTGTTACCTATTGTCTCGTACTGGTTATATTTGAATGTTACACAGATGCCACTTTGTCCATTTCGTCTTCCTGTGGTTGGATAATCATAACCTTCTTCAGGAATTGGAGGAAATCGGGGAATAGAATGAATCAGCCAGAGCCCCTGGATTTTGTTCCACAGTAGCAAACCTACCAAAGATACATTTAGCACAGGTAAAATAGAAAAATAAAGCTCCTTTTAAAATAGAATTCCAAGCTGTAACATTTAAGCCTCCATATGCTTTTATGCAATATTTTTATGGGGCGGATTATCACAAAGATCAAGCTCCATTTTTCAAAAATTTCAAAAACAACCAGGCACACATCGCAATGCCTGTTTCTGATAATAAGCTACCATAAAAGGGGAGCCAGGACAGCCACTCTGTGAGGAGCGAAGAGGAATTTTATGTTGAAGTTGTAAGGAGGATTTGTTTTAGCGGCATGCACATTTGCTAAATCAGAATTTGACCTTGTTAAACTGTATACTCACCTAGCGAGCTTTAGGTGGTCTTCACCACTAAATAGCTAAGCTATTTTCAAAAGCCAGAGTTAAAAGAGAGAATATCAAATGAAGAGATGTACTGTTCACACTTTGTTTTGAGAAACAGATGCTTTTTACTAAACAAGAAGTACTAAATTCTACACATCCAATAAAGAAGGCAAAGTTAAAAAAGGAAGCCATGTTAAAGCATCCTTGTGAATTAGCTTTAGAAAAATCTCTTGAGCTTCCTAACATGAATGCCAGAAAGGAAGCAAATAAAAAGTTTTTCATCATCTTGAGCCATGGCAGAAAGAACCTTGTCCAACAAGCCTTTCTGATTCTAACTATAGCAAGATAGGTCTGGTGTGGTAACTAGATTTTCCATTTTGCCTACGAACATGCAAACATAAAGTTCATTTGTATTTGCCATCTTCTTAGAATAGAAGCCAAATGCCTGTCTCTGATTTGTTTTTTTTTCCCAAAGCATACTATTGCTCTTTTGTTGGAAATAGAATCAATGCCCTTGTCAGAATGGAAAATGTTGAAAGTTCTATTGCCTAACAGAGCTGGATGACCTTCACTTACTCCCCTTTTCCAGATGAATGTGCTGTTTTGATAAAATCTCAAACGTCTGGTATGATTGCCTAAGACATTAAGGTGTCTGTTGGCAAGGAGAACTCCTCTAACTTGACATACAACTCTATTTTCTTTTTTAAAAATTTTGCAGCAATAATAGGGAAGAATACTGGTCAGAGGTTGGAGAATGTGGCAAAATATAAAAATTGTTGGGTTCTGTGCAAATAGTGGCATCAGGAAAGCACTGGAGTAAATCAAAAGCATTCAATGATCATGACCTTTGACAGCCATTACAAATTATCTTCTTAATCAAACACTACAAATTAGTAGCCTGTGGCCAAATGCAGTTTGCAGATGTACCACTAGGCAGGCAATGTGTTTTTAGAATTTTGAATTTATTGTGAATATTTAAAAACCAAGGGGATTTTCCACATATACTAATTTTCAGCATTTCCTTAAAAATTATAACCCTATAAGTCAATGTGCAAAATAGCTGCCCCTTTTTGACCTCACATGGGCCCTCCAAATATTGCCACTTTAGCCCACTTCATGTTGCGACATTAGCCACCTGTCTCTAAAGGCATTTGAGCTTGAAATTTTCTGAAGAACACCTTGCTTAAAAACTTATTCATGATATATTAAGTTAAAAGGTAGTCATTATAATAGTTATAAAATAAGTGTTTTTGGAATACAAAGGATTATACTTATACCACAGGTATAAAAGGCATTGGAAATACAAATACTTTTGTTTACCTAAATTTTGAATTTTTCTGTATATATACATGTACTTGCATAGTCTATAATTAGGTAAATGATGAAAGTTACTAAACAAAATTACTGCATATGATGATATATAACCAAATATATAACAAAAATTACTCTCATATGAACAAGTATTTAAAAAACCATTTAAAAATGTTTATTTTGAATGGAATTGTACTTTATGAAGGGCAAATTTTATATGATGTATTTTTAACTCAGTAAATCTAACTAAAAATGTATATATGTATATTTTGCATATATACATATGCATGTATATGTAATGCAGAATTGCTAGTGTATTTCAAAGTTACCTATATATGTACATGTAAGTCATTGCCTGATGTTTCTAGCAGTCAGAACATGGATTTTGCTCAAAAACAGATATGCACAAAATTAAATAAAACAGAATTTCTAAACAGAGGATTGTCAAGTTAATTTGTATAATTATTTTATAAACTGGTATATAGAAACAATGCATTTCAGTATGCCAAAATACAGCCATTAAAAGCAAAAGCTCTCTTTTTAGTATGGCATAGGAGAATACTCAAGATGAAAGATCTCAGAACTTGCTGATTTCCAACAAGAAAGGGCTGTCATCATACCTTTGCTGTGGCCAAAGTTTCTGCTGTAACCCACAGATTTAGGGATGCCATCATTGTATAGTAGATAGGCTGTGCTGTTACTCTGCAGGAAGACATGAAGGTTACAATGGTGCAGGTGTTCCAAATGTTTCTACTAGCTGTGCAGCCTACAGTACAGGCCTTTCATTACTACACACGAGAAGACATCCATTCTCCTAGTGGGCAGCTTCCTTGTCAGTATGAATCCTGTTAGACTGAGGAGGGGTGGGGGAAAGAAGACTGTTCCCAACTACCTTCGGTTTTTGACTCCCATTACAAACACCCTAAGCATTGTGATCTGTGTGTGTGGGTGATATTACCGTTTGTCTTGTTTGTTTTGGAACAAGGTTTCTTATTAAGCAACCAGTCTAGGACAAAAGAGGGAGGAATTATTTGCCCAGAAAATGGAAGAGGAACAAGCAGCCAAGGATTACACCTGGCTTTTTCCATTGGTATCATAGGCACAGTGCAGAACGGGCTGTCAGGAGCTGATTTCCTCCACCCACTTCATACTCCACTGCCTGATCTTGGCTTTGTATTTAATCAGGATTCCTCATTGTCTGCTCCCCTTCCTCCCTAACATGGGAGGCTTTTTGTTTCAATTCATTTCTCAGTGTCAATTATCCTTTACAATTTGATGTTTTCTTGCTTAGGGAAAGTGATGAAATTTGCTGCGTGATGTTGGATTTCCTTCCAGTAAGGCAAAATAACAGCCAATTCTTTAAACAGTTAAATACCTGAGTCAAAATAAGGTTACTAATCTGATAGTGTCAATTTTCGAGAAGTGTTTATATTTGCTCTAGGTGGTTCCATTGCACTGTGTCATAATGCAGCAACTTTTATTGAAGCCAATAATGTTGATATTCACAAAAAATCTGTGACATAGTAAAAACAGGAAGGGAAACTCTATCTCCTGAAAAAAGCCCTTTCTTCTCAGAAAAGGCAAATTATGAGTCTCTTGCAGTTATTTAATTATTTGTTATTACCTAAAAGCATTTTAAAAAATGGACAGGATAGAGTGTGTAGCATTCTTGGCTATTGGACTCAGGCACAGTCAGAGAAGTTAGCTGTTTTCTTATCCTAATTTTACATAGAGTGGTATTTTTACTATCCTTCCTTGGGGCTCTGGGACAATGACTCTAGGAGCTGACATTGAATGTGGTGATGAGGTTATTGGTGAACTTTATGGGTACAATGTGGAGGGACTTTGGGAAGATTTGACAGGGATTTTTATTATTATAATAGATTAATTAAAAAAATCAACAACCCAGATTAATGAGTTGTGGTGTTGGTGGGAAGAGGGGCTACTGTTAAAGGAAAAAGACAAGGGGCATAAAATAGGTAGACGCAGGTGTGTTTCTTTGGACAGCTTTATTCCTTTATTGCAAGTGTCAAATATTGTTTTGACTATTGGGTGTTGGCAAAAAATGGATGTGTTTCTGATCTTGGTCAGGCAGTAAATTTATCTGGAAAGCATAGGCAACTTAAATACAGTTTGATTAGTGTTATTTTGGTGTGTGTAGGGTTCTTATTTGGAAAGGCAAATAAAGAGAAATAATTTCATTGTAACCTACCTGTTCACTTTGGTTATCGTGACATTTGAGACATAAAATTAGTTGGTCTGATCTTGCATTGTGCTAAGTTCATTCCTAGGTCAGAGACTGGGAAAGTTCTGTTCTCATGCTCTTTTTTTTGAGACAGGGTCCCACTTTGTACTTCAGGCTGGTCCTGAGCTCACTATGTAGCCCAGGCAAGCCTCAAACTGAGCAATCCTCCTGCCTCTGCCTCCTGAGTGCTGGGATTACAGGCGTGAGCCACCATGCCTGGCGTTGTGGAATGTGGTACTGATAGCTGGTGGGCGTGAGTCACCACTCCCTGTATTGTTGTATGTATTACCAGGGATCCAACCAGGGACCTTGCACTTGCTAGACAGGCGCCAGAACCAGTGAGCTAAATCTCCAGCCTTCATGGTCATTTTTAACACAAAGTTTCAGTTTCCAGAGAACACTCAATCTCACCTAGGTATCACACACTGCTCTCTTATGCTGTTAATCCAACATGAAAGCCAGTCCTTTTTCTATTATTCCCAGAACCAATTACTTAAGGCATTGTATGAACAGGTTTTATGAAGGTAAGGAACTCTGAATGATTTTACATCATGATATTCCTGTCTCAATCTCCAAACTTCCCTCTGTTCTTCACACTGTCAGTGCCTTGCTTTTTCCTATTAAAAAAATTGGAAAGCAGTTTAGCTTTTTCCTCTCTTATAGGCTATAGGGCTTCCTTTATACCTCCTGAGATGATTATTGAATTCTGCCAAACCAAGAACAATGTACCTCACTCAACTAAGGTGAATGACACAGCTTTGATAGTTACTTTTTTCCCCTTTCCTGCTCCTGCAGTACTGTGATGGGGAAAGAAGCATCTATGCATTTATTTTCTCACTAATGGGTTGTGCTCCTGGTCTGAGTTCCGAGACTTGGAGAACAGAAGCAGCTGCAGGCACTTTTCATTTTCCACAATGGTCCGTGTATTCAAAACAGGGTTGTTGTTGAGATTAAATAATTGCTAAAAGCATGTTGAATAGTACTTTGGCACATCACGTGTCTTCAGACAGCTAGCGAAGTCATTTTAACTTTGTAATTTCACTCTGAAGGGTGCTCTAAATGGCAGGTGAAGAAAATGTGTCTCACCACGCGTAGCGGCAGCTCCCTGCTCATTTTGAGTAAATATTCAGATACACATAGACAGCAGCGCTAGAGGCTAAAGCAGTCCTGGAATGAACATTAAATCATCCGGTCTGTGTAAAGACTTAGCAGTTTATGAGAACAGCATCATTTTATACATTTGTTTCCCTGTAAGTTATTGTTAGGAAACATACGGGCGGGTGTAAGTGGATGTTAATTATTGTTTGATTTTGCTCATTACCTGAGGTTGGAAAGCAGCCGCCGCACAACAGATGGAGGCTGAAATCTTGGGAGGCTGCCCGTGTGGAGCCAGCAGGCCTGCTCGACCTTGGTTTCGGGCTGGTTAGCTCATTGCCTGATGAGTGCTGATAGCCAGTTTAGACCGCATTCAGGAAAGTTAAATCTAGGTCCTTGAAACTAGGGCCTTAGGTAGCAACCTACCATTTTGAAAATGATTAAAAAGTTGACCCACTGGAACTCTACTTGGATTGCTACCTTTTTGTGTGCCATGACATACACGGGTAATCCATGACTCATGGCATCTTGATCACAGGTCTATACTGCATGTTAGTAGGAAAGGGTGTTTCTCCCTCTTGCTATCAGATGGATGAGTTAGCAAGGACTAAGCGAATTGGCAGAGGTTTTAGAAGCAAGAAGACTTGATCCACAAGTTGTTTGTACCTTGCCTACTGCTATCACTGGACATTGCCAAGTGGACCAATAACTTGGCACTGTGGTAAAGTATGCCATAGTTCCAAACGTGTTGTCCAGGTTGACTCACTTAGTTGTCCTGGCCTGGTTGTGAACTTGTTCACTTCAAGTTGCTGGGGTGTGTGTGTGTGTGGGGGGGGGGTGTTGGGTGGATGAGGAGGGAAAAATCTTCCAAAATTGCTTTCTGGAAGTTTTAGATTCTGTTTTATGCGTATTTCTATGATTCAAATGAATGGTAAGCTCTAACTCACCTTGGAAGCATAGGCTTCATACAGCTGTTGTAAAGTCTGTCCCAAAGCACTCTTGGTGGTATTTATTAGCTGTTCACTCCTCTTCCAGGTTCTGGTTGTGGAGTCTAGGTAAAGGTACTCTAGCCCAGTCCCTCTATTGTCTGCATCTAGGTTTTTTGGTAATTTATAGAAAATAAACCTGATAGGAGAAATAATTATGAATTAATATCATTTGTCAATTGCTTTCCTGGTGGCTGTGCGCTGAAGTATATCTTTCACTCCTGTTGAAAGGAAGAGGATTTGCTGGAGATTCCTACCCCTTTCTGTACCTTTTTCTTGCCCTTCCTCACAAAAAGAAATGTGACTTTGATAAGACATGGTCTGAGACATAGCTGGCCTGTTGGCTGGTGTCCCTAAGGTGGAAGTCCTTAATATACTCTCTCTGCAGTCCTTATGGCTGCAGTGGGGAGAAGGTCAGGACAGAGACCTGGAGTGGAGAAGTCTTTGAGTCCCCTCTGCTGTAATTGCTTGACATTTTCATCCGTTTGTAGCTGGCTAGCTGGGTGTAAGATTTGGGTGTGGAGTTTAGGGAGATGGGGGTTCCCTTGAGCTTCTCTTTGGCTGGTCTATACCAGCTGTGCTTCTCATCTTAGTTTATCAGAATGTATTGAGTATTTGGGCCTAAGAATAACTAATTAAATAGGTCCTTCATTTCCTTTTATATTACTTCTCGTGTTTATATCTCTTCTGCGTGTCTCACAAGAAGCACAGGTATGTGGGCCCATGGAGTATTTAGGATTTATTCCATTACTTATTCTAGAGTTTCTTAATATGCTCCACCTTTTGAGGCAAGACATTCATTGCTGTGGGAGTTGTTCTGTGCATCTTAGGACCCTTTGCCTCTACCAATAGATGCCGATAGTACTCCCAAGGTATTATAATAAAAATGTCTCTAGACCTTTTCATAAGTACCTTGAGGGCAAAATTGCCTCCAGTGGTCAGCTATTTGTCTGACCAAATATTTTCTAATAGCATGAAGCACTATTATTTGCCGTAAACACACACAGTGAACCAAACATTACACTTGGAGGTCTTCTACTTCTACTCGGGAGAACTTTCCCTGTTCTGCTTACACCGTGTGACTCACAGGGGTTGGTGCTCACATGAGGAAGAAAAAGGCTTGGTGTTGATTTGATGGTCTCTGCTTTTGAGTCTTTTAGTAGCAACAAAGTAAGAAGTTGAATGTTCAGTTACAGCAAAAGTAAATTTCACATATTAATCAGATTTTGGTAAGCCACCAGGGAAGAAGTTGTGGACCCATGTGCCACTGCTCACTAGTTGAGAACTTGAACTGTTAAACATGTTTCCTAGGTGACTATCTCCAGTTATATGCCATCTATTTGTAGCCCAGACTGCCATGTAGAGATCCAGATAAACCTAAAGAAAAATTTCTCTCAGAAACCTCTAAGCCCACATTTCTGAAACCAAGTTTATATTTTCTTCCACACCTTCTTGTCCTATGATATTAGAAAATGTATTCGTGCAGCCACAGAAGTCAGAAACCTAGAAGTCTTTCCTTAACTTCTTTTCACTCTCTACAGCCCACCTACCATGAGGCACTCTCAAAGTGTTTTTCTGTTTCCTTGTCCCTTGAGCTCAAGTTTACATATCTTGTTTGCAGTACTACAAAAGTCTGATTGCTGTCCAAGACTCCAGATGGATCTCCTTCAAAACGACCTTTACAGTACGACTAATAGGCTTCCTGAGATGCACATCTGACATTACTTCATTGTCTGTTGAGGCTCTTCAATGGCTCCTTTTCATAGTCAAGTTCAAATCAGCTCAGCACATGAAGTGCTTTACAACTTGGCCTTCACCTACCTTCTTGGCCTCATCTCCCGTTATTTTCTCACACGGCTGGAAGCTCCTGTGATACCAGAGCCCTTGCACACCAAACTTTCCATGTTGCTTCTGGTCTCTGTACCACCTCTTTGCTCTTTTATTGGCCCACGAAGGCTTGCATCTCCTTTCTCTTAGCTATTTCACTATTTGTCTTGAAACTTAGTTCAAAAGTAATTTTTTAAAGAAGCCCTATGCTTCTCAATGTTCTACTTATGACCTCATTACATATCTGGGAACTCCTGAGGGAGGATATTTGTTTTATGTAGGAATCCTCAAAACTCAGGACAAGAACTGATAGAAGCTCTAAAACTGCTAGAAGATAAACTGAGTGAGTTACCTTTTTCTTTAAACTGAAGTTCACACAAAGCTTGAGGTTAACTATAACAGCAAAGATAAACATCCTAATTAAAGAGTGAAAAAGGGCTCAAAACTTTTGGAGAATCCAGCGCCATAATGCAACACTGTGTTTAGTATCTTTGATACAAGAGGGCAATGACTTTCTACCTATTCCAACCTCTGCGTGTGCTACCTAACAAACCAAGGTTAACCAAACAGTGGTGTGTGTGATCACGTCATTCATGTACTCACAAAACGGGCTTTCTCCTGTTTCAGAAAAAAGGTCATTTGCCTTCTCTCCTTTTTCAGTCTTGAAAAGGCTACTTACTGAAAAGATTCTGCTAGGAAAAGCCACATGTAATGAAAGAAAAGTGTCACCTGACCAAAGTTGTAAGCTCAGGCCCACTGCTGTGGTTACCAGCTTTGCCCTGCTGAGGACACAATCATGCCCAAGAGGGGCCTGCTTAGTCCACATTCGGGGGAAACACTCAGAAGCCACCCTTGTGTGGCAGTGTCACCTGTTTGCATGCTTTCAGCCTCTTTCCTTTAGAGAAGTTCTCCCGAGGAAACCCACAGCCAACCAGTCTGCCTCCCACACTCTGGCTTTCTGTTTGCATATTCCAATCTTTACATTTCATTTACCTACCAATCCACAGCTTCTCCTTCTTCGTTTCTGCATGCTACAGTTGCTGCCTCCAGGACCCCAAAGAGCCCAAAGAAGACCGAAGCAAGGGTTGTTCTTTGAAGTCTCACAGTCATTTTCGGTTGCCTTTATTCCATGCCACAGCGGGCAATCTTCCCTAGAGATTTTACAAAGACTGAACTTCTCAGATTAGCTCGAACATTTGATTCCATTTACCTCTGCTGTCTGTTGTCAGGGGATTTTCAAAACGGGATGAGTCCCATGGAATCCTGTGATTCTGTCACAACGTCCCAGCGTGACTCTGATGCCTTTGTATTGCATTGATGACTGGTTTTGCAAAGTCATCAAAAAGTTCTGGAGAAAGAAGAGGGATGTGTGTGTGTGTGCGCATGCAAGTAAGATCATATGCATGTGTGTTTATATAGTTAACTCTTTGGAGTGAACATTGTTTGTGACAGTTGGTGGAGAGGGGAACTCCATATTGATAAGTAGTTGTTTAATTAAATATATTTCATGTTTTCCCCCTCTGAATCTCTGAGTGACAGCAAATATGTATGATTTATACATTAAATAAAATGATGAAGCCTTATGCTTTAATAACTTAGATCTGTCACTTATAATTATCTCTAATTTAAGGAAATAATTGTGAAATAGTACTTTAAGAAGTTGTGAATAAGAAAAAATTTGATTGTATTTGTACCAGAAATGTTGACTTATCATTTCTGTCCCTGGTTTGGGTCCCTCTATGTGGTGCTTTAAAAAGACCTCAGTGCCTGATTGGCTGCTATGCAATCAGGTAAACATATTGATCACTTACTCTTCTGGTTAAATAGAAAAACATCACAAGCTTCTGTTTTTCCAAAACTATTCTTTCTCATTCTTGAAACAGAATCTGAAGTAGAAGGCCAAAGGAAAATGGTCCATTACTCTAACATCTATGAAAAGGTGAGATGCAATTCTTTTTGGAAAAAGGAAGGAGTAGATAGACCCTTGTGAAGAATTTCCTTAAAGATACAGTACTCTTGAATCAGTTATTAAAGATTTTGTCATAATGAGCAGCAGTTAACCTCATGCCTAAAGATCCTGATGGCTCAAATCTGTCCCTCTGATTAAGGAGACAGGTCAGTATCATATCAGAGAGCCATACTAAGCCAGACCCTTGCAAATCAGATCATGTCTGCAGTCCAGCTAGCATTGTGCAGGATTCTCAAGTTGTAGAAAAGGGATGGCTGTTGGTCTACTTCCGCTTAAACAGAGCTTCAGGACAAACACTCCAGACTACTTGTGTGGTACCTGCAGAAAACTGGCCAGAATTCTGGGCCTCATTTAAAACCTGCTAAATTATAATTGTGTCAGCTGAACCCAGGAATCTACATTTTTAAATACACTTACTGCTAATGTTGGTGCATCCTAAATGTTTAAGGTAGTTGTCCTGAGGCCCAAGCTGTGTGGTATCTGGTAGCTATACAGCTTTCCACAGGATGCAGACCAAATTAGCCAAACCAGGAAATATCTTTCTTGTCATTCCTCCTTGGGTATCATTTGGTTTTATATAGATTTTTCCTATGTTCGGGAATAGAATTTCAGTAACTCCAAACAATAAGACACATGTGTGGTTTATTTTTCTATGTTGAAGTGAAATGCAGTTGTTTTAAATTATTTATTTTAGCTTATGAAAGTTTTTGGTATTAACTGAACACAGAAGGTGTGGGATTCATTGACGCCTTGAGAGAAAAGAAGCAAACTGCTTCAGTTACAGAAACTAAAAGACAGTTCGTTGAACAATTATAAAACAATTTCTGTTCTGCTCATTGCATTGTCAGCACAGTGCTTGGTGATAATGAATGATCTTTAAGATTTAGCTGGGATTATTCTTACTTTTCTGTAAGGTAAAGTGAGACGCATCTACATTGGGGGTAGGTGCTGATTTGAGTTTTATTTCAAGGCCTGGGAAGACTGTTAGGTTGGTTTCTTTCGGATTTCTCTTTCAGTCATATGTTCTGTCCCTAATGACCCAGTCATACTTGCCACTCGATAACCTTCCTTATAGAAACAGTCACTATGGTGTAGGACACCAGGTGAGGCATTAAAGGTCTCCAGAGATTTCAGTGTGACCCCAGATGTGAGATTCAAGTGTGTTTCTATTTTTACTAAAAACAGCCAAAGAATGTTATGGAAAGAACTCACAGGTTGGTGAGTGAAGAAAATGCAAACAGGAGACCATGTTTTCATGGAATTCCTGCTCTCGAGACTCTAGTATAAAAGTATGAAAGTAGTATACCATGGGTCTTTCAGAACTCATTTACTTCTTAAAAGTGAAGAAAAAAATCCTTCATAGTAATTTGGCCACAGACAATAAGGAGTTCTTCAGTGGGTAATGGGTTTCTGATTTTATGGCTAAAGGTCTGTTTTTGTTCACCCATCCAGGAATTCTAAAAAAGTCTCAGCCTTGGACTCTTCAAATGGTGCCTCTTCCTCATTCTCTTTTTCACACCCTCTGGTACTGCTCGTGCAAGCCTCTGTCACCTCTGCAAGCTCTTCAGGTGTTTGCATTAGAACTTGATTCCTTTTCTGTAACCGTCTTCGAGTTTTCTAATTGTCTCTTCAGGAACATTCACTTAATATTAGTCTATGTCTTCCAAATCCTGTGACTAATTCTTTTTTGGGTTGCGTGTTTAAACTGTTTCATCATTTGTAAAAGCTTTGTTACTTTTTCCACATTTGTTTGATCTCTTTTATGGCCTCTTGTTTCTTGCCCCTCAATCTTTTCTTTTTGTTTTTGTCAAAATAGTAAACGGGTAGTTTTATATTTTGCATAGAATTCTGATAGCTAAAGTCTGTGTGGACTTGATTTTGCTATTATTTCTGCAGCTCTCTTGCATGATATCCTGCAGTCATGCTATACTTGAGTTTTGTCTGTAAGCTGATGTTCCCTGAAGTGTTACTGAAGAATCTTTTAAGATTAAGATGAAATTGGGTTTTTTCAGACCCTGGGCAGTGCTGGCTTCATCAAAAGTTCAGTTGTCCTTGAGGAATCCCAGGAGGCAGGCTGCTGGCTTTATCTATTTTGGTAACTTTTTGAAGTATGATTTACATACCATAAATGTATCTGTTTAAATTCAGCTTTATTTTTGTCAGGTTTTTATAAGACTTTTGAAGGACCGAGTAAAATCTAGACTGTGACAGATGGAAAGCAAAGGTAGACATACTTGTGTAAGGAAAAAGAGGATTTGAATTATTTTGATTAAAAAAAAGACAAGACAGGGCTGGAGGGTTAGCTCAGTGGTTCTGGTGCCTGCCTCGCAAGCGCAAGGTCCTGAGTTCGATCCCCAGTAACCATATATAATGCTGGGCATGGAGACTCACGCCCACCAGCAATCAATACCACATACCACAGTGCCAGGCATGGTGGCTCACACCTGTAATCTCAGCACTCGGGAGGCAGAGGCAGGAGGATTGCTGAGTTCAAGGCTTGCCTGGGCTACATAGTGAGCTCAGAGCCAGCCTGAACTACAAAGCAGAGAGACTATAATCAGGCCTTTAGTAACATGGGTTTTATATGGCCACAAATAAGCCAGGTGATTTCAATCGTTCTTATGATTTCAATGGTCCTTATGCAGATAAAAGTCAGCACTGAACTCAAACCAGTGCCCTCTTGCTAAAGGGATGAATCTGAACTTTTCTTTCTTTTTCTTTTCTTTTTTTTGTCCAAATCAGGAAGCGTTAATTTTTATTTTTTATCTTTTTTTTTGAGAGAGGGTCTCACTTTGTAGTTCAGGCTGGCCCTGAGCTCACTAGAGTGCTGGGATTACAGGCTTGAGTCATCACGCCCGGTATTTGTGGTGTGTGGTACTGACTGCCTGTGGGGGTGGGTGTGAGTCACCATGCCCAGTATTGTTGTATGTGGTTACTGGGGATTGAACCAGGGACCTTGCACTTGCTAGGCAGGTGCCGGAACCACTGAGCTAAACCTCTGGCCCAGGAAGTGTTAATTTTT
>PVIC010037277.1:0-18274 GCA_004025085.1 Thryonomys swinderianus | reverse complement strand
TTCAGGCTGGCCCTGAGCTCACTATGGTGCCCAGGCAAGCCGCCGCGAACTCAGCAATCCTCCTGTCTCTGCCTCCCGAGTGCTGGGACCACAGGCGTGAGCCACCACGTCCGGCATTGTGGTATGCGGTGTTGATTGTTGGTGGGCGTATCTCCACACCCAGCATTGTATGTGGTTTCCGGGGATCGAACTCAGGACCTTGCGCTTGCGAGGCAGGCGCCGGAACCACTGAGCTAACCCTCCGGCCCAATCCAAATCCAAATAAATGACACTCTCAGATACTGAACTGATTAGCCAAACATCCAGTTTTCATGGACTATTCCTTTTTGTTTCTTCTGCTTTTATTACAGTCTTAGGGTATACTCTAATGTCCTAGTCTTCAGTTCTCTCGACTCGTTCTCATTTTAACATTGTGAGAGGATCCTCAGTCTTAGAATTTGCTTCCTCCCGTCCTACAATGATTGTTTTCCTCCTCTGCCAGCCTCTTCAGGCCTCCTTCGCTTCAGTCTGTGGCTCTGCCATTCTCTGGCCATCTACGGGTGTAATTCCAACTCTAAGAGGGCTAAATGAAGATAGCTAAGATCAAACCTGTTTTTGTCACTCAGTAGCCTCATTCATTTGAGGAAGGGATACGTGTCAGTAAATCTCTGAACAGAGCAAAATGGAAGAAGTCGGGAGCAGCTCAAATACACCCTCAAGTTACATATTCCGTTGTTTCAAAAATATTTAAATGTGTATGCTAATCTATTTCACTTATGTCACTAGTGTATCTCAGTTCATTGAAAAGAAAATTTTGTATCATTATCTGTTTCTTTTCTGTAAGAATCTGGTTTATGTCTTATATTCTGAGTAACTACTTTGATGGGAATGATACGCAGTGTATTAACTGTTTTTAGCCCCTTAAGATTCTACTATGAAAGTTTAATTTTTCAGAAAATAGTAAAAAATAAAGTTATACAAGAACTCAAAATGTAAATTTTAAAGTAAAAATGTATGAAATCAGAAAGAATATTTTATTTGTAACAAACATGAGCAATACAGAAGATTTATGAAGATCTTGTTAAATTACCATATATATTTACACAGACTCTAGAATTGTCACTAAAAATTTACATTTGTCTTTTGTAATAAAAATTACATAGGTTCCCGAAAGAAAATAAAAGAGTATGTATAAAGGGGGTGGGGAGGTGTGGGTGGGTATGGATATGGGTAAAAATGAGAATTAACTTGTGTCATATACTGGTACAAATTCCCCAATGTTATACATGATTGTGAGATGTATATAAATTGTACCAATAAAGAATTCAATTTAAAAAAATTACATAGGTTCACAATATACCTATGTACAAAATAAAAGTGACTGAATTGAATCATTCCACCCATTGCTTTTGGTTCAGCGCTCAGAGTCACATACAACATACAAGTTTGATTTGCCTTGAGTTAGATATTATGACAATGCAAACAGCATGATGTGATTTGTGCATCTATCATTTAGATAATATAATCCTTAAATAAATTCACTGAAATTTCATAACAGTGTTCTGTAAGCTCAAGCTGTAGAGAAATACTGATTAATGCAGGAGGGAGAGAATTATAGCGACTGGATTATTGTTAGAATTGAGTCTGGAAGGAAACATTCATATTCAAAATGCTATAAAGAATCATAAACAGTTAAAGGAAAATTAAACTTTTTAAAATTGGAAAATAGGGCCAGGGATGTAGCTCGGTGGTTCCACATGCGAGGTTCTGAGTTTGACCCCCACTACGGAAGAAGAAGAAAAAAAAAAGAAGAAGGAAAAGGAGGAGGAGAAGGAGAAGGAGAGGGAAGAAGAAACAAGAAGGAGAAGGAGAAGAAAGAAGAGAACAAATAAAGGAAAAATAAGGAAATATATAATTTAACTGAATAAAGATAAAATATTGGAATACCATGCCAATGTTAATGTGAAAGAGTATCTTTTCATTTTTCTACCAATATATTCAAATTTGGTCACTTTATACAATCTATTAGGTGTGTCCTTCTTAGAAAGATTATGTTTGTCATTGTCATGACATTGGAAAATATTTCTACACCGATACCAGGGAATATTAAGATAAAAATGTTGGTCCAGAGGTCATAGTTACTCAAACAGGCAGAAAAAATAATTATTTTCAGATTTAGATAATCTTGCATCTTTATTATTGAACATTAATGCAGCTTATGCAACTCCTTCAGTGATGTGCTCTTTCTCAGTAGAAATAATCTCTAGGCGTGCTGCATGTCCTGTAAATAGATATATAATACAATCATTCAAACACTGTATTCTTCCTTTATAGTTACAATTTTCTAGTATCACAAAATATAATAATACTAGTCTCTCATACATGGTACTTTTGACACATTCATGAGCTATCTGTTTCTCACTGAAAGAAATACAGTATCTGCTTTCCATGTGGGTGAGATATATTTATGTATTCCCCAAGTGCTGCATAGTAGAGAATTGGTTCCTATTTGTATTAAGAGATTACCTCCAAGAGTCTTGCCAGTTCGCTGTGTTTCATTTTCTCTGTGAACAGCTCATCAAATACTCTCTTCTGCTTTGAAGTAAAGTAGTTTATCCAATCACCCACAACTCCTGGAAAAATTGGAAATGTATTAGATGACAACAAATGTGTTGCCTTCACAAAAGCAATCTGTCATCTTTATAATAAAAATAGGTAAACCTCATGGGTTTTACAACAGCAGGCAAAGTAAATTCTAATCTAAATGTAATAAAACCATAAATTAATGCAGACATAATGGTATTTCATTTGTTTCTGTACTTGGGCACCTACACAACAGAAACTGTGTTGATAACATGCCACAGAGGTGAATAGCTGCTCTCACTTTACAGAAATTTCTTTTCTAAGATGACTAGAGAACTGGAAACAGAAACACCCAGTTCCAACAGAAGGTGCTTGGTGACCAAATACATACGTCCCACGGCCCACAGCCCTTCTGGCCACACAAAGCTCTTTCCCCAGTCTTTTCAGTACTGAGCAGCTTCCAATGAGCGCTCCAAAGAGACCCGGGTCCTACTACACTGGCACACAATGCAACTAGAGCAAAAAAATAAATCACAAGCAAGGAATTTTTGATGCACCCAATATCTGGTCCAAGAAGTTGAATTCAAGAAAGGCCAGAGAGGAATTCTTCTGTTTGAGGTGGAAGGAGGGAGGAACAAGAGGGTCTAGTACTTGGGGGAAGATTTCACTCATAAAATGATACAGCTTCTAAAATACACCAATTGGGACACAATTCTGGGTTCATCGGGCCGACGTGCCTAGACCACAGCGAGTAACACTGCTGCTCCTGCACTGTTGTCCTGGGGCTCTCCTCCTTCTCCCTTTCGGGCTCTGTCTGAGTTTACTTGAAGTACTGTCACCCTCTTTCACTTCAGCTGATTTGGCTTGTTTGCCTTGTTAATAGCTTCTGATTCGTTCTTGGGGTTCTCATTTTTTCTTTTAAAAACAAAATCTAAATTGACAGAGTGGTTTTACATACAGGCTATAGGAAATACATATTTTGAGAAAGATAAATTAAAGAAATATACTCAGATGACAAGGCTAACAGATCCGTCGGCACGCATCTCCCCACTTTTCTCTGCAAGCAAATACAACCATATAAACTACATTTGAATACCACAAAATCATAACCTGCTTTTCTCACATATTATACTTGATCAACTTCAGTGAGCACAGTAAAATTTAAGAGTTCAATAGAAGGTGAATAACTAATGACTCAAAGGAGAAATCAAATGGAAAATTGGAAAACATATTGAGACACCTCCTCCCCCCCACACACACACATGCACAAATGCACCTAAAACTTATGGGATCTACCAAAAGTAGTAGTAAACAGGGTAAGTGACAAATACCTACAGTAAAAAAGAAATACCTCCATTAAAAGAGAAATCAGTAAACCACCTAACTTTCTATCTCAACAAAAAGAAATAATATTGAAGCAGAAATAAATGAAGTCAAGAAACAGTAGAAAATATCAACAAAGTTGGTTTTATGAAAAGATAAGCAAGATGCATAAGCTTTCAGCTGGTCTAAAAGAAAAAGAAAACTCAAGTACATTAGATTTATCAATTTCAAATCTCAACCCTACTGTCTTCTAGCTGTATGAATTTGGAAAGTCATTAGACACTTGATGTGTCTGTAAAATGTGGGTAACTTAAATACCATCCTCAGATCCACTGTCAAGTTTAAGCAAGAATGATCAAGAAATGTCTCAGAGTAAACAATAAATGCTAGCTATTGTTATACAATTTTATAATATCATGACTCTGGAGTAAATGAATAGTTATAACCTGGCTTCTGCTTAGTAGCTACTCATGAGCGTTCTAGGTTTTTTTTTGTTGTTGTTGTTGTTGTTTTTTGTTTTGTTTTGGTTTTTGCTTTTTGGAGACAGGGTCTCGCTTTGTAGTTCAGGCTGGCCCTGAGCTCACTATGGTGCCCAGGCAAGCCGCCACGAACTCAGCAATCCTCCTGTCTCTGCCTCCTGAGTGCTGGGATGACAGGCGTGAGCCACCACGTCCGGCATTGTGGTATGCGGCGTTGACTGTTGGTGGGCGTGTCTCCACGCCCAGCATTCTATGTGGTTACCGGGGATCGAACTCAGGTCCTTGCGCTTGCGAGGCAGGCGCCGGAACCACTGAGCTAACCCTCCGGCCCACGTTCTAGGTTTTTACTCTTGTAACACTGCAACGTGCATCCCATCCACGTCTTTCCACACTCCTGGACATTCCCCGTAACTTTTCACATGGTCCTGGAGTTCTGACACTTGTGTCATACTCGTCACCTTACCTGCGTGGTGACCATAATCATCTTTTCAAAAAGCTCTCATTTTGACACCAAAATAAAGCCAATCACAGGCGCCAATTCATTTCTGTAAAACGAAGCATTTCTCTCCAGGCGTCTGAAGAGACAACTTTAGTTGTTTATCTGACATGGCAGCTTTCGGACTGTGGATCCCCTCCTGTGAGCTCATCCCCCCCTCCCCGGCCCCCCTAAAAAGAGTCAGGTGCACGAACTCTATCGACTCCTTCTTGTATTTCATTCCTCACATGAAACAAATTTCCTAAGGACAGTCGAAGATGTTTTCTCCGTTTGCCATCTGTGTTTCGGTCCAGCACACCAACTAGATAGAATTTACATGCATTAGAGTTAATGATGTTAGTGGTGGTGACGCTGATACGGCGCCATCTGAGGACATTTGCCAGGGGTGCTGGGACGGCAGGTCAGAGAATAACTCGATTCCCACACGGAAGTGTGTAGGGTGAGAGGCGGGAAGATCGATTGTTTTACTAATCACAGTCTCAAAGGGCAGTGCTCTGGCAAGCGTCAGGACTTCCTCATTTCTTCCCCTGTTCTGTTTCTCTCTCCTCTGCTCCCTTCTTCGCACCTTGCGTCTCGGCTGGCTCCACCCACTGTGACGGCTCCACCCACTGTGACGGCTCCACCCACTGTGACGCCTCCCTCACTGCGCCGTCACGACCCTCCGCATTTCTTACCGGATAGTTACAACCCTCTCTACTGGTCTTTCTGTCCCGCTTTCACCCTCTTCCAACCAACTTTCCCTCCTGAATCCATTATTTTCTAGCACCCAAGTCTGAGGATTTCTAGTCCCTTCTTAAAATAACAATCAGGAAAAAGAAAAGAGAGCTCCTCACAAAACTGGCTCTCCAGCGCCCCTATCTACCTCCCTCCCTTTGCTTCATATGCACACTCCTCTCCACAGGCCACCACCAGCTCCTTGTAGAAAAATCTTACACAGTCCCACGGGGGGGGGGGGGGCTGAGCCTTTCCTCCCGCTGGAATCGACTGCTTCCCCATCGTTGTCATGGTAATATATATCTCATGCTTTTGGCCCCAGATCTGATGTGTCTCATCACCCTACTTTGCTAAGGGGAAAAAGTCTCTCCCTTACCTATGCTCCCACTTGCATTTGCTGCTGCCATTAGGATACCGCTAGTACCTTCTATAACTCTCTAGATTATGAGCCTCTGAAGGATAAAGCTGTGTTTCATTCAGTATTTGAGTATTAGTTCCTAGAAATAATAGTTTTTAAGGAAATATTTACTGAATTGAATTCTCACCTCCTTCCGGGTGCTAGTTTTACAAGTATAAGGAAATACAAAAAAAAAAAAAAAAGGAACCACAAAAAAGGAAGATAATTTGCAAAGTTAAGACAATATCTGTTTTACATGAACGGTAAATATTTGTTTCAAGGGGATTCTATTCAGATGGGCCAAAGAAGGGATGCACAGTGAATATTTGTCTTCTGGTGACAAATCCAAGTACATAAATGCCTCATAAGTTATGGAACGGTCTGTTTCCACATCTAGATACAAGTGTGCACAGACGTCAGGATCATTCTACAGCTAGAAGCAACCCACTGAAGAATCAGGAGGGAGACCTGTTTCCTTCTCTTTGTGTTTCCTTGCTGAGAACACCCTTAGGGGACAGTCCCAGCTTTTCTCCTCCCTTTCCCCTAACTTTCGGAGGTGAGTTGCCTGCTTGGGAGAGGTGGGGAAACGGGCCATCCTGCTCCTCAGCTCCTTTTTCTCTCCTGAAAAGAATGGTAGTGGGTCCAGCTCTGCTTCTGGTGCTTGTGGCCTTCCCGTCGGGAAAGCGAGGGCACTTGGTTAGCTGTGACTAAGGGCCCAGCTTGTGTAATTCAGGGAAAAGCATTAGCACACGCAGGAGCCCGCAGCCCCGAGGCACGTTCTTCAAACAGCGTTGCTGTTTCCATCTGTCTGACTCCCAGGCCAGTCTCTCGGCTGGCTCTCGTCAGGCGTGGGCGTCTCAGTAAGGGAATCAAGTCAAGACTTCATTTAATACACATCCATTACGGGGTGAAAATGTGCAATTGCTGTGCATGACTGGGAGACCATGAAGGTAAAAACAGACAAAAAATGAAACTGGAGTCCTGCCTGTGTCTCCAGGGGGAACTGGTTACAGGACACCCCCACTCTTCCTCCCAGACACCAAAATCCTCAGACGCTCAAGTCATTTACATAAAATAGCACAGTCTTTGGGCTGGAGGGTTAGCTCAGTGGTTCTGGCACCTGCAACACAAGTGCAAGGTCCTGAGTTCGATCCCCTGAAACCACATACAATGCTGGGCGTGGTGACTCACACCCACCAGCCATCAATACCACATACCACAGTGCTGGGCGTGGTGGCTCAGGCCTGTCATCCCAGCACTCGGGAGGCAGAGGCAGGAGGATTGCTGAGTTCAAAGCTTGCCTGGGCTACATAGTGAGCTGAGAGCCACTCTGAACTACAAAGCGAGACCCTGTCTCAAAAAAAAAAAAAAAAAAGCACAGTCTTTGCATATAGTCTATAAACAGCTACAATGTATTTTAAATCATGTCTACATTACTTACAGGACGCAATACAATGCAAATGCTATGGAAATAGTTGTAATAGTGTACTTAGAAAATAATGACAAGATAATAACAACTCAGTATGTAGTCCAGGCTGGCCTTGAACTGCAATCACAATGGTTTCCCCAAGTATTTGTAACCTGCATTTGGCTAAATGCACAGATGAGGATGGTGCAAATTTGGAAACACGACTGTACCTCCAAACAGAGTCCCCAAGAAGAGCCCCGAATCTCCTCCCCACTCACCTTTCCTAAACACCAGGTTCCTATCAGAGGTGAGGGCACAGACGGTGTGACTGGGATCGAAGTTTCTACTGATCGAATTACTTTTCATTTCACTGAATGATGTTTTCCAAGCAATCTTACTAATTTCAGTATCGTGGACGTTTATTTCAAGAAAAGTAGTTATTTTCTTTAAGCTTTTAGAAAAATCCTAAGCAAAAACAAACAGATTTTTTAAAAAAAATTGACTGCAACTCTTATCAAAACACATTTATTTCTTGTAACCTGAACATAGAATTCATTATTTCCTGTTGTAATTTAACTTGATTTAACATTAAGGGGGTTGGTTGCAATGTTAAGAAGGACTTACTTTCTTCATCTCTTCATAGAATAGAATTAGAACGTTCTCATCATTTCTGTGCTCTTCCCAACTTAAAACGTGATCAAACCAGGATCCATAGACAACTACAAGAAAAGTGCATCGCGTTAGGTTAAAGACAACGGTTACATTCTTCCCACTTTAGCTAAGCAGCCAAAGTGAGGCACCTCCTTAGTACACCTGGAGTGAGATTTTCTTCTGAAGAGTTCACTTTCACTACTGTCTCAACCAGATACAATATGATATTAAGCTGACTGGCCATATCTTTCAGCAAGCCTGTTGGTATTTCTTTTTTATGTCTACACTCTTATAATCAGGAAAAATGACAGCAGAAGTGGAGATATAAAACAAGTGATCAAAAAGTAGTGTGATTGTTTAAAAAAAATCTTTTTAAATGCATTACAAGTGGGCATGGCAGCACACACCCGTATTCCTAGCACTTAGGAGACTGAACCAAGAGTATTCCTGCAAAATCAAGGCCAATTTGCACTCCATAAGGAGTTCGAGGCCAGTCTGAATTATACAGCGAAACCCTGTCTCAAAAAACAATAATAATTATAAAATAAGAATCTATTATAGTAAAAGATACATTGTCATTATCTCTTCAAAAATTCACTTTCTGGGCCAGAGGGTTAGCTCAGTGGTTCCGGTGCCTGCCTCGCAAGCGCAAGGTCCTGAGTTCAATCCCTAGTAACCACATACAATGCTGGGCGTGGAGACTCACGCCCACCAGCCATCAATACCACATACCACAGTGCCGGGCGTGGTGGCTCACGCCTGTCATCCCAGCACTTGGGAGGCAGAGGCAGGAGGATTGCTGAGTTCCAGGCTTGCCTGGGCTACATAGTGAGCTCAGGGCCAGCCTGAACTACAAAGCAAGACCCTGTCTCAAAAAAAAAAAAAAATCACTTTCTGAAAGTCCTCTTTAATGAGGCTCTATGAAGTGTGGTGAAAACCATGGTGGGTGATTGAAAACCCAGTGAACGGTCCTGCTGAGTTCCACCCAACAAGAAAGACCGGTGTGTGAAGATATTACAGGGAGTCCTCACCCAGCTTGTCACTGTGCAATTTCTGCCTCTTCCCAAAGTCAGAATAACCATGAAAGGAAAAAAATTTTGAATTAGTTCAGGATGTCAAGGCACCCATGACAGAGAAATCGAAGCTACTCTCACTAAAGAGGACTCAGGAATTACTTCAGAAAGTGGCAAGAACTGGGGAAGTGAGTTCAGAGTGAGGGGAGGATTTTGACAGTGGTTAATGGCAATGTGTCTTTTACTGAAATAAACTTTTTAAAATTTAAATATATGCCATATTTTTCTTTTCTACCTCCTATATTTTCTCAGTAATTGTATACTAATGATCACACTGGCTCTTGGGAGAAATAGGGAAACACGGAGAATTTATTTTCTTTCTGTCAAATGTCATGTTTTCCTATAATCACAGCTTCTTAGCATCAAAGTTCATACATTTTAAGAAAGACTTGCAGCAATTAATTTTTATATACTGGCTAAACATATTTAACTTAATAGAAAATTTACACGTAATTTTATTAACTTCTAGAGTTCAAAAGTGAAAACTATAGTCTTAGGAATTGATCTGTAGTTAATATGGTCTCTCTGTTGTTATTAAATAACAGTCTTAAAAAAAAAGTCCAGGGTTTAAAAGTAATATATAATCATCCAAAATAACCCCTCTGGAAATGGTGATTTAAAATTTATATATGCATCTCATGAAGTTAACAGCTGTAAAGAGTAATGCATAACGCATAGCAATTTAAAGAGAAAAATAAAGGGTACATAATAGGATATAGGGAGATAAGATCTTTTGGAAATGGGAAGAGGTGGAAGAGATGGGCAAAGGGGAAAAAGAAGTAAAAGAATTAAGATACATTATAGGGGCCGGAGATTTAGCTCAGTGGTTCCAGCGCCTGCCTTGCAAGCTCAAGGTCCTGAGTTCGATCCCCGGTAACCACATTCAATGCTGGGTGTGGAGACTCACGCCCACCAGCCATCAGTACCACATACCACAGTGCCGGGCATGGTGGCTCACGCCTGTAATCCCAGCACTCTGGAGGCAGAGACAGGAGAATTGCTGAGTTCCAGGCTTGCCTGGGCTACATAGTGAGCTCAGGGCCAGCCTGAACTACAAAGCGAGACCCTGTCTCAAAAAAAAAAAAAAAGATACATTATAGACACGTAGCAATTCTCCACAAGGTATGCAACCATTATGCACTACAGACATGTACTAATAAAAATAGTAATAAATGTTTAAAAATACCCTATGAGCATCATTCCATTGCATCCTTGTTACCCAAAATTCAAATTCTAACTTATGCCTAGACGATAAGACCTGCACTGTTGCTGATTTCCTGCAAATCTATAGTCTTTTCATGAGTTGAACTTACATTTATTAAGCCATTCCTGTCTGAAGTATATTCCAAACTAACTGCAATTTTTCATAACTTTGTTTTGTGATGAAACAAATGGCCAGAAATTGTGTGTGTGTGTGTGTGTGTGTGTTTAAATCAAGAATTCCCAAGATTCTTGTGATGTTATTACATAATCAGCCCGGCACCCCAGGGACCCATGGGTGGAGTAAACTCCTGGGAGACCTGCCCTGATCCGGCCCTTAGTTCTCAGCAATCTCAGGCTATTTCAGAGACTTACACAATACCTCTCCTGGAAGACTCACGTTGGCCTCCCAGTGATAAGAGACTCTAAGAATGGCCAGCATTTTCCCAGACACAGTCACTAGGAGGGAAACAGACCTTTCTCTCATGTGAATTTAGGCAGCTAACCACCACAGTGTCACAGGCATAACCTGCTGGCGTCTTGCACCAGCAGCCGCAGCCTGGTCCTCCTGGGTGATGTTATTGCCTGTAGTTGCTGAGACCCGAGAAAAGCCAGTGCTTCTGTGTCGAGGTGGCTGAGCAGAGGCAGGAACCTGGAGTCACTCCACAAAGACAGGGAGACTGACCTTGCATTGCCATGCCTCCCAAAACACAGTTAAGCACTGGGCACAGGTACTCGGGAGTCTGAGACAGGATGGTCATAGGTTCAAGACCAACCTTGGTAATTCAGTGAGACCTGGTCTCAAAAAGAAATAAGTAGGGCTGGGGATTTAGCTCAAGTGGTACTGTGCCAACCTTGGACATACAAGGGCCCAATACCCGGTACCAAAGAAAGAAAGAAAGAAAGGAAGAAAGAAGTCAGGTACAGTGGTACACATCTATAATCCCAGGGTCTCACTTTGTAGTTCAGGCTGGCCCTGAGCTCACTATGTAGCCCAGGCAGCCTCGAACTCCGCAATCCTCCTGTCTCTGCCTCCCGACTGCTGGGATGACAGGCGTGATCCACCATGCCCGGCACTGTGGTATGTGGTACTGATTGCTGGTGGGCGTGAGACTCCATACCCAGCATTGTATGTGGATACCAGGATTGAACTCAGGACCTTGCACTTGCGAGGCAGGCACCAGAACCACTGAGCTAAATTTCTGGCCCAGTCCCTTTTCTGTATGCCCTCCCTCTACCCCAAGTCACTCCTTTCCCTGAACCTTCCTGAGTAGAGATGGCTCACTCTTACATGACCCATGTATCCTGGATTAGGGGAATGAGTCAAATTTCTACCTTCTAGAAACTTCTAGACCATCTCTCCTCACCCCACCCCCCACCAAGATATCTCTCCCCAAAGAATGAACATTTTCTTTGAGACTCTTGAGACACTTTTGAATACATCACTCTTTCCCTCCCACCTCAGACATAAATCAACCTCTGCAACAGCAGAGGACAAAGGGTCGGTTACCATCTATGTCATCTTGGGTCTCGTCATCAGCTGTAGTGATTTCCACAGGCAGCTTTCTCAGTACTTTATTCTGAACATTTCTGTCCCTCTCTCCCTTCATTCAGAAAAAAACCCAAAACAAACCAACAACAACAAAAAAATCCAGTATCAAATCAAAACATTTTGTTTTCCTCTGTTGCTGCTGAGTGATGCTCCCTATTCCTTTCTTTCTTTCTTTCTTTCTTTCTTTCTTTCTTTCTTTCTTTCTTTCTTTCTTTCTTTCTTTCTTTCTTTCTTTCTTTCTTTCTTTCTTTCTTTCTTTCTTTCTTTTTCTTTCTTTCTCCAACACTAGGGATTGAACTCAGGACCTTGCTTTTGCAAGACAGCCACGATCCCACTGGGCTACATTCCTCGACCAAGTATTTTAGTTTCTAAGGAGTGCTCTAAAGATACAATAGTTGTGCAGAGAAGCAAAACCCTGGCCTGAAGTGGCCTAAGATATACAGATCATTAATATAAAACTAGAGAGAGATACACAGGAATTAAAAAAAAAAGCTGAATTGTGAAGACAGCTTCATCGCAGCATTACTCTGCCATGGTATTATCATCACACAATGAATAGTTATTATTTAATTTTGAAAAGATATGCTACCTGAAAAGTGAATTAAATGATTAGACAAGCATCTAGCTATGTTTCTTTCTGCCTTGTTGTATAAATGAGTATGGATCTGGGTATGGGTGGAGTACATCATCATGCCTTAGCTGTACAATAACCTCTTCAGATAAATACTAACAACAGCTCTGCTTTAATGTAAAACATTTCAACAGTCTGTGTCTAGTAGATTTCTAGAGCAAACTTCAGCCATTATTTAATTTGAGCTTCTAAATAATCCTGTGAAGTAGATCATTTTATTGGCCTTGGTTTGTAGTAAGAGTGTCGTTCTCAGAACGCTCAGGCCACTTGTCCAAAGTTACGTAGGGGACACAGTACAATCCAGGCCAATGCCAGGTCTCCTTTTCCTCTGTCCTATTCTTTCTACCATACTGTGCCCTCGATTGCAAGAGAAATAATCCTCCTTTCAAAGAGTCATTGAAAAACAGCCCAGATCCATAACACACACATACACACGCACGCGCGCACATGCACACACACATCCATATCTTATAAACAGTGGAAAACTGAAGCTATTTCTCCATCTGAGGAAGTTTTTCAAAAGAGCTTTTGCAAGTAATGACTGCTCCTGGTGATGCCAGGGTTTGCCCAGTCTGGGAAACGAGACGTAGACTATTTCTAGATAAAATGTCTTTGCAGCTCAGTGTCTGCTCATCGCCTAAGAAGGTGAAGGACAACAACCTAAAATATTTTTTCTGACTGTACTCTGCCCCTCCTAGACATCCCTTCCTCTCTTCTTTCTTCCTTTACTTTCCTCTTCTCTTCCTTCCTGTTCTGTCCTCATTTTCCTCCCTCATCCTCCTCCTTCTCCTGTCTGAATCTGTCTTTTTCCCTCTCTGTCTCATTCTCTCCATCTATCTCGCTTTCTCTTCCTTTGTCTCTCTGATCTTTTGGTCTTTTCTTTCTCTGTGTGTCTCTGTGTGTCTCTGTCTCTGTCTCTCTCTCCCTGGATCAAATCCAGGGCACTCAACTACTGAGCTCCACACTCAGCCTCTTAAAATTTTGAGACAAAGTCTCACCAAGTTGCCCGGGCTGGCTTACACTTGTGATCCTCCTGTCTCAGCCTCCCAAGTAACTGGCATTATCTGTTACACAATTTCACCACACCCTTCCTAAGTATAACACTCTGTGGTGACGCTTATGCTCCACCAAGGCCAGGTAGCCTCCTTTCATCCTGGTCCAGCTGTGCTCACAGAACAATCTGAACAACAGAGACGACCGATTCCCTTCTGGTCGCGGCCCTCTGGCCGTGCTTGCCTGCTGACCCAGCACAACCAGAAGACGGGGCAAGTACCGGGGAAGAGTGGAAATCACGGTGTTAATAATGGCACACACAAACTGGATTTCCTGCCTTGAGCAAACGCAGATTCAAGGTCTGTTCTGAAAAAATAATTTATGTATTTAAACTCAGCTTATTCAAAAAATGGAATTGAGGTGGAGGGAGGTATGCTAACTACCTTCAAATACTCAGAAGCTATCATGTGGAAGGAGAATTCATGACCGGAAGGAAATTTTTTTTTTTTTTTGAGACAGGGTCTCACTTTGTAGTTCAGGCTGGCTCTGAGCTCACTATGTAGTCCAGGCAAGCCTCGAACTCAGCAATCCTCCTGTCTCTGCCTCCTGAGTGCTGGGATTACAGGCATGCGCCACCACGCCCGGCGGGAAGGAAAATTTTGTGGACAAATTATGGCACCATGGGAAGAGCAAAGGTGACGAAGCGGACACCTCTGCTCCTTGCTTGGTTTGCGCCTGTGGACAGGTTATTTGGCCTCTCACTCTGTGGCTTCAGCTTGTCAAACGGGGACAACAACATCTACCTCACAGTGTTCCGTCGAGAGGGACACGGGCTCGTGCTCGCATGGCCCTTGGCTAAGTGTCCACCACACAGGAGCTCGCGGTAAATGGTGAGGATGAAACTAAAATCTTGGGGGATGGAATGCACAGAGTTAAGACGAGGTGGGTGACTCAAATGTCAACTGGGCATTTAGAAGAGATAAACATTAACGTCCGTGTCATTCCCTATACGTTATGATTCTGCTGTGACATTAGCTAAGGAGGGCGGCGATCCAAAAGAGAGAGTGACACACATCCAGCCTGTCCGGAATGAACAAACTGAAGGTGAAAAGCAGGCAAGGAAAACAGAGAAATCTACATGAGTCCCACAAGAGCCGAGGCTCTGAGCTCTCTGCAGTCTAACTCGTGTTTCTTTCGCCTCCTGCATGTCTCTGGTGTATCACCTTCGCCTAGTGTCTGTTTGGAAGTTCAGAATGGTCTGACTTTTAAAAGTACTTGAGACACCACTTAGGGGAAAGAAATTCAAAGGTTTGGGGTAAATGACTTTCTGTTCGTTTTCGTGCAATCCGTTCTCTCACAATTTCTTTTGATTTCTTTGGAGAACTTGTGTGCACATGTTTATATTTTGGTTCACTTTTGTGTTTTTTTACTTTTCAGGTAGCTAAATTTAAGGTATACTTCAGGCTACCTATCTGCACTCCAGTCACTGCGAAATTATTTCACTGAAAAGACTAGTGGTACATGGGGAACAAAACAGTGCTTATATAAAATTAATCTGTTTTGAAAACACCAAAACAAGTGCAATTAAAAAATCACTAATAAGTTACTACCCACAGGTGATTAGAAAAACTGTGAAGAGGCAAACTGAGAAAGAATTTGCTTAAAATAAATTTCAAATAATCTCTGCAGTGTATTATTTTTGGGGAAAAATACAGGATTGTCTTAAACTTTTGAAAAGGCTTTTGTTTTTAACAAGAATGTCCACTATACTTTATAATTTTTTTTAAAAAACACAGTATTGCTTTACTTACCTTCTCCTCTGAGGAACAGCTCAAAAAACGCATCCCATGATTCTACGTAGGGAAGACTAGGATTATCTCTGTAGTAGTGGAACAGGGAAACTGCGGTATCTTTCGGATTTCTAATGATGTAGATAACCTGTTTTTATTTTAAAAAATCAGTTATTCTCAGATGAAAATAGCTTTATTACAAAAACATTTTCTAAAGAAAAGCAGCAGCTAGGCTTACTAATGTAAATCATGATGTGCATAGGCCACTCCAGCTGGTGATTAAACCCAATCTTAGTTCGTGTCTCTTAAAGCTTACTGTGCACAACACTCATCAGGGAATCTTGATAAAATACAGATTTTGATACAGGGTGCCCAGGAGGAGTCCTAGCACTCTGCACTTTTACCAAATCTTCAGGTGATGTTCAGCCTGCCAGGCCACCAACCATACTTTCTAAATTTACGTGCTAAATTTGGTCGTCTGTTTTAGAGGCAGACATGGAAGAAAATTCTATTCCTTTGTGGGACGCAAGTATTTTTTGGTTATGCATGTATCATAAAGGCATTTATAGACAATAAAGTTTCTTACAGGTGTCAAGTATTATTTATAGGAATCATAATGTTTTGTGATTTCCATTTTCTATAATTTAATCTCCCAAAAAGTACCCTAAGATATCCTCTCAAATTCATGGACACTGCATTGCCAATTGAACTTAATTCATAAATACTTATTTAGTACCCACTGTACAACAATGTTCCCTTCCAAAGACTATACATCTGAGCATGCCAGAATGCTCTTGGCCCTCTCGAAACTGATAGTGAAATAATTAAACGTGCTCTTGATGCAGTGTTGTAAGAGATATAATGGAGAATATGTAGAATGCACTAGACCATATAAGAAGCCCCCAGAAGCCCATATGAGAAAGGAAACTGAATAGGAGTATTTCCATCCCCATCCAACACTGAATGAAGAGCTGCTAAGTACAAGTAGTTCTACTTCCTTTTTTAGTTAACCATCAAGGTAGACACATTTTAAATAGATAACATATTTGCTGAGTCATTTTTAATACATAACTATCTCCCTGTATCGTGTTCATAGTCCAAGTATTGTGTGGGCCCACATGTACAGTACTTGTTCGTTAACTGAGAGATGTGTAAAGGTCACCCTGCAGAGGACTGAAGAACCACCTATCCTGAGCCCTGCCCAGCATGCTCTGCGTATCCCATGATCCCTAGGGAGTCATTCACACATCAGGCCTTCTGCAGCAGCTCTAGGCTTCCTGAGAAAGTTCGTGGAAGGCAACAGCTCGGAGAACAGTTAAAAGCCCACTGCTTTGACACAAAACAGATACTGAAGCAGAAATTTAGGCCCTGCCATTGAGTTGGGCATATCTGCTTCAGTAATGAGTTTTTAGGGCTTTTGGAAAATCCCCCAAGTTATATGTCTACATTCTCCACTGGGAAAGAATGCATCCAATTTATTCATATTTTGCCAGAGAATGTCATCTAAGAAATCAGAATCAATGGAGGATGTTAAGAGATATGAAAGGAAGGCAGAATCATAGTGGGGCGAATCAAATAATAAAGAAAACATCATGAAAAGACCTAGAAAGCATAAGTATTCTGCCAGTGAGTTTTAAAACATAGAAAAGAAGAAACATAGTTTAGGAAGAAAGTTCAGAATGCCAGAACGGGTTGAGCACTAGCAGGGAAAGCCCGAGGGAGGAATGCACTGTCCAACAACGCTCGAGGGCCCCGGCAGCCGCAGTGGGCAGGTCACCTCCCAGGGTCCAGGGCAAGCGGACAGGCTCAGGTGCCTCTGAGGGTCACCGTGGCGGAGCCGAGTCTGCGGCCGCAGCTCCCGCGTGCTGGTGGGGAAGGTCCCGGCCCTGTCGGTGCTGCAGTTTCCCCCACGGTGGCGATGTAACTGAGTCACACCCGCCCCGTCCTGACAGAGTTGTGGCGACAAAGACAAGACCCTGCGGTGCTCAGTCGTGGCCTAATATTTGCGCACGCAGATTCGCACCGGAGAGTAGATGGTGTGCCAAGCTCTGTGGTCACAGGGTGACGACACAGGAGGACGCCTCTGAGGCCAGTGTGGTGACGCCTGCTGGTTTGGAGTTTAGGATTAGAATGTGGCTGGAGCTAGAATCAGAAGCAGCTTTGTTACTAGGAAACTTGTTATTAACATCGCCTGTGTCCTATCTTTGTTTTTTTTTTTTCAAACATTATTTTTTCTGATTAAAACATAAAGTTGAAATATTCTCTATACATACATCTCTAAAAATAAAAAAATGTTCCACTCTATGGGCTGGGGATTTAGCTCAGTGGTTTTGATATCTGACTCGCAAGCACAAGGTCCCGAGTTCAATCCCCGGTACCACACACCACAATGCCTGCAAACCTGCAATCCCAGCACTCAGGAGGCAGAGGCAGGAGGATTGCTATGAGTTTAAGGCCAGCCTGGGCTACCGAGTGAGCTCAGGGCCAGCCAGAATGACAAAGCGAGACCCTGTCTCAAAAAACTAATAAAAAATAAATAAATAAATAAATTCCACTTAATGTCACAGTATAGAAAATCACTGGACATATTTAAACTAGTATTTTCACATATATGGGTAAGTACGTTTTAATATTCAGTATATGTGAGTGTAAAAACAAGAATTCTTCCTAATCTTCTCTTCTAAGCATGTCTCCACAGAAACAAATTAGAATAAGAAAGTTATGAAAAGAGAAAATATCCTTCAAATTAAAACTCGCTTTTAAAATAGCATGTGAGCTTAAATACTGTTCTTTAGCATTTTATGGTTTACAATTTTTCCTTTCCTATATTATCCCTTGCATACATGATGGATGCAGTTATTACAAGGCAAGTGACATTTCCCAAGCCGTGTGACGAGAAGGGTCATGTTTGTCCGGATGTCCAGCGCTCTGCCCTTGAGCTCCGCACTCACCTTGCAGCGCTTCTGCTTGACGCTGGCAGGAAGCAGGTCGCAGGGCAAGTGTGT
>PVIC010037276.1:0-18175 GCA_004025085.1 Thryonomys swinderianus | reverse complement strand
GTCCGGCATTAATTCTCTTCCTTTTTAAAGTCATTTATCTAGGGTTTTTGGAGTTTATTATACTCATGAAGGAGTCCTGTAATTTTTCTTTTTCTTTCTTCTTTTTTTGGATAATGTCCTTATGATACACAGTAGCCAAGTTCTATAACCCATATGAAACAAGTTGGAAAACGTCCTCCTTTCAGTATTGTTTGCAGATACCGTAAAAAATTTTGCTTTGAGAGTTTATGTTGAGTTGATGTGCGTTGGAGTTTTCATATTGTACAGAAAAATTATTGATTAATTTAAATGTTAGACATTTTTCAATTTTTTTCATGAGCTTATATCAGTAAGTTGTATTTTTAAAGGAATTTTTCCATTGTACTTGATTTTTTAGTATCTATTAGCCTGAGGTTAAGTAATTTGTCACTGACATCTTAGTAATTAGATTAAGTCATATTTGCCTTCTGATATTTATCATTATAGCTTTACCTTGCCATATTCTTATTGTTAATTAGACTTTAGGGTTTATTTCCTGTTTGCATTGCATTTGGTTTATATCTTATAAATGTTCTTTCTTTCTACTTTAACATCACTTTCATTTTCTAAATTATTGAGATAGATGCCTAAGTGATTTTCTATACATCTATAATTCACAAATTTAAGGTCAATGTTTTTCCTTTAGAAGCACATTATCTTTATTTTACATTTTAATGTTTTTTACTCCTCAGGTTAAAATATTTTCTAATTTTTTGTTATTTTTGAACACTATTAATTAAAACTTAGGCTTGCCATTATATTTGTAACTTTTTGTTGTAGTTTTCTGTGGCAATACCACAGTTGTTGGTAATATTCTCCATATAAATGCAATCATTTGAAGTTTACAGAGATTTGTTTTGTGTTTTGGCATGTGGGAGATTTGGCTATGCAATTATTTGTACTTAGAACAAATCCAGTGATTGTGGGCATTGACACTTTTTGCAGTTAATTGTGAGATTTCTCCTGGGAAGGAATATAGAAGGGAGATTGGATAGGGTAACTACTTCTAAAAAACTGTGGTTTGCTTAAGTTTCTTCATTTGAAAATGACAATAGGATTATTTTTTAGATTAAAAAAATTTTTTTTGGAGACAGGGTCTCGCTTTGCAGTTCAGGCTGGCCCTGAGCTCACTATGTAGCCCGAGCAAGCCTCGAACTCAGCAATCCTCCTGTCTCAGCCTCCAGAGTGCTGGGATGACAGGCATGAGCCACCATGCTTGGGTAGATTACAAACTTTTATATGCAATTGTGATTTTATGTTCATGTGCCCACTTTATTTTTCTAATAATATGTATTAAAGTTGCCCTTAATTTTTATTAATATTTATGAACAAATTATAAAAATTTGATATCATTTGGAGAACTGAGAATAGTATTCAAAATTATTTTAATAATACTTCTAGAATTCCCTAGAAGGAAATAAAAATTATATTTCATATGTCTTATTCTTTCATTTTTACTTATAGTTTAATAAAGCCTAGAATGGTTAAAATGTAAATAAAAAGATGGAATTCCCAGTCAAAGAAAATGAAAATAAAAATATTACAGTTTAGATCTTTTCTTTTCCTTTTGTGAGAAGAGAAATTCCAGGCTGAATGTCATGTTGAAGAAACTCTGTCTTGATAAAACACACCAGGGCATTTGCCATGTGTGTATATTTTAATTTTCATGGAAGCTTCCAGAATCAATAACGCAAATCAAATGAGCAGTTCTCCCCAGTGCGTCTGAGTCTGAACGATAAACACCTGATGCCACAAGAGAGGACTTAAAATGCACGAAAGTTTCACAGTAATTTATCCAGTAGTTTGTGGATGGAAGTTTAGCTTTTAAAAACTGTTTCAACCCTTAATGGAAAATATGACTTGTGCACTTGATAGTGATTTCATGTGGCTACAATAGTCTTACAACTTTCAAAAACAAGTCTCAGGAGATTTTCTTAGTCCCTTCGTAGCACTCCCAGTCATTTTTAGAGAACTGATGCTGTCCTTGAATAATCGGCTAGGGACAACGTTAGGAAGACACAAGCCTGAGATGTTGGCACAGTCTGGGAGAGGAATGCAGATATGGCAGTTAAACACCATCTCTCCTATGATCCATCGTACAGAGCGGTAAATCAAGAATTCATTAATTGACAAAACTAACCTGACATTATATCCTGGGGTAAATGTGAAGGCAAGTTGCTTCAAAGCTAAAGATAAATGTCCTAAAGTATTGAAATGAAAGTCTTTTGTTTCCAGTGGGCAGAGAGGCTGCAGGTTTGACCTGGAGTTAGGACAGTATTGCAGGTGTGGTCACCATAGGGTCCAGGCTGGTTGCCCCTGGGTGGATACAGGGACTCCTCATTTAAGGACCGAGCTTCATTCCTGTCTTAAATAATTTGGCTACCAAAGGAGGAATTGCATATACTGAGTACACTGAATATTTAAAACAAAAATAGGGTCAAAGGGATTTTCAACTTGATTACTTTGTTTTTATTTGCAAAACTTTTCCAGGTAGCACTGTGTAACAAAACATAAAGCTACAGCACTATACTGTACTGTACATCAGCAAACATTATAGTACCGAATAAACAATGCGTACTGTATAAAAAAGACTGAGCCTTTATAAACAAGATGTACAGAACTGTACATAAAAAAAAAGATGGTTTGTAAGGCTGACCCAGTTAAACTTAATGTAAAAAAAGAACTATCTGTAATATGGCAGCGTTGAGCAGGACTTCAGTATAAGTCCAACACATGGCTGACTGAACAGTACCATCCTGGACTCCAAAAGCAACTAAAATAGGCTCCCAGGTGATTGCTTTTTAAATAGTTTTATCTGGAATTACATTTTAGACATGGGGATTTTAGTTGAACCCTAAGATCATTTTTAAATCCTTTTTCTAAATTCTCTGTTTTCCAGATTCAATATGAAGGCTTTAGGAAATTCTTGGCAATAGAAACACCTTTAAGTGGTCTCTTCTGAATATATTTGCTGTGATTCCTTTAGAATTGTTCTAAGCCCTTAGTATTTAAGGTTTTGTCTGTAATGACTAATGAAGTGAGTAAATCTGGGATCGGTAAATATGGTGTGTTTAACAGCATTTTATGTTCTCTGGTTTCCAGTAGTTTTATATACATAACTATTGTATATAATCTAATGTATGCATAACTATTATATAATCATATATATGTAATTATATAATACATAATAGTTATATATAATTATATATTTAATATATAATATATAGACATATATTTAATATATAAATATATTTAATGTATAATATCTATTTAAAATATAAATATATAAAACATATAATGTACACAATATATAAAATATATTTAATATATAAATATATACTATATAATAATTATATGTAAATATATAATTACAATAGTTATATATAATTATATATTATATAATTGCATATATATATTTCTGCCAAGTTAAGTAAATCAAACTAGTCTATTTACTATGAACTACCCTGCATCAGGGTCAGGAATAAGCTCATCAAATTTACCTCTCATACAGAGTGAAAACTCCTAATTTACACAAAAGGTACTCGTGCATCAAGTCATTAGTAAGGCCATTGCAATTAGCCTGACTAGTGTCAAGAAGGTCAAGCTCTGGCCAGCTGATTTTAATGACACTGGATTTGAACAGCTGTTTTTCAAAGATATGAAAGGTTTGAGATGGCACAAACAGTAGCTACCCTTGATCAAGCAGACACAATTTAACTGCCTTATAGAAATGTACTCTATAATGGACAGGCTTTGACTACAAGCCTTCCGAATGGCAAAAATTGACTACTGAAATTATTCATTGTATGGTACTATGTTGTTCACCTGTGGGAAACAAAAAATAAATAAAATTGCCCACCCTATAAAGCGTGCCTGATTTAGTGGGGGAAAATAACTAAAAAGTACAGATTAATTCACAATAATGAGATACTTGTTGAAATTTAGCAAAATACAAAATACTATGGCAAAATTAAATCAAGCAATAATCATTTGTGGGAGAACAAAACATATCAAGGGAAACTAAATTTTGACTTATGACTAGAGTCTTGAGGGAAGACAGTAAAAATAGTTGAGTATATTGGCATTTTTTGTCGCATTGATAGTTTAAAAAATATAGACTTTTAAATTTTTCTTCCTAAAAAAGCTACTATGAAACCTGATAATTGGTATCACAACAGAATTACAGATCTTAATCTGCAGTTTTCTCTCCTCATTTCATC
Organism: Thryonomys swinderianus; assembly: GCA_004025085.1. Classification (NCBI taxonomy): domain Eukaryota; kingdom Metazoa; phylum Chordata; class Mammalia; order Rodentia; family Thryonomyidae; genus Thryonomys; species Thryonomys swinderianus. The sequence continues at coordinate 13,937 of PVIC010037276.1, read as the reverse complement.
TTATTATAAGGAACTGACATTTCAGTAAGGATCATGCCCATGATTTGCATAAATTTGGGGCTTAACTGAAGTTGTAGTTCCTTTTTTCTTTGTTTCTTTCTAAAATTGTCTCATGGATGTATCTGGGAGGTGGCTGTGTTAGTGCCATTAGTACGTATAAGGAAGAAATTCCGTCTTGTCACTTTCTGTTATGTTTCTACTGCTATTCCTCAATGTACCAGGACTTTCTGATAAATGAAAGTATTTATAATGTACTCTAATAATTTAGCCTTAATTATACATCTATATAACCTTAAATGCACATCTATATACATTACCACAGAACTAAGGGAGTACTGTTTTAAACAGATTTATGCACAGGTTTTACAAACACATATATTGGATTTTCCTTTCAGTGCTTACCATCACAGCACTTTATTCTATTCAATTACTATTTTCATTTCCTGAATAAAGGACTCTATTAACATTACTTTGGCACTGTAAATGTAATTCAATCTAGAAATGAAATTCTGTCTACATTGGAGAATCACTCAAGGAATGAAACTAATTGTGGGTCACATTTTTATTTTAGACAGTGAAGTCCATATTATTAGTTTGACTGAAGTAGTCAGTAGTAATCAAAAGTAATAAACGTTTAAAAACACTAAAATAAACAGTCCTTCCAGATGATCATTCAGCATAAAATATCTTATTAGCCAGTTGTTTTTCAGTGGTTGTAAGATGATATTAATAATATATAGTGATGCTTCATTATGATAAGGGTCATTAAGCCATTCTGATTCATTTAACATAATGTCACAAAGGCTTTACTTACTCATTGAATTTCAATCAGAAACTTTGCTCCGACAGTGTAACTGATCACTGATGTTCTCATTTGCTCCAGGCTCACTGTGGGTTATTTTTTTTTAATACTTCAGTATCATTACCAGGAAGTGAGAGGTTAATCTCTTCTGCATAACTGTTTATCATCCTTGAGGGCTGCTCTTCTGACTAAGCAAATGCCAGTAAAGTCAGGATGAAGAACATTGTACCGACTTAGGGTTTAGGAGAGCTGAGTTTTGGAATATAGCTAGTGAGCAGCATGCAAATACTCCTCATGTGTCTTTACTGAGAAGTGATGTGAAGAAATGGTTAACTATATAAAGCAGATTACATTCTTAATGGAGAGAATCTTGGCACGAATTCACATAGTGTTAGAAAAGAATTAGTTTTACTGGCTATTGGAGTAAGAATATTCATGCATTATTATCAAAATAGACATTTAGAAGCTATTTAGTACTGCTATAAAAATTAATTATGCTGATTCCAGTATACCCCAAGACCTTTTGAATTGAAGAGCTTTGTATTTTTCAAGTACTTGGATTTTATTTTGAAAAACACAGCTTGTATTTTCTTAGAAGTTCTTAGAAGATATTTAAATAGTACGTTTTCTCCAAGATCTTATAACTAACAATTTCAGTATACTACTAATGAGTAAATATGTCATCAATAAACAGATTTTCCAAGTTTTGTTCTACCTTTGAAGTAACCTTTCTCAGGAGGATTGGGGCTATTTTGAGTGGCTCTGTGTAAGTTTCCAACTATATTATTTTCACAGTCTTTGTAAGCAACGTTTAAAATAATCCATATAGGGCCGGAGGGTTAGCTCAGTGGTTCCGGTGCCTGCCTCACAAGCGCAAGGTCCTGAGTTCGATCCCCGGTAACCACATATAATGCTGGGCGTGGAGACACGCCCACCAACAATCAACACCGCATACAACAATGCTGGACGTGGTGGCTCACGCCTGTCATCCCAGCACTCGGGAGGCAGGGACAGGAGGATTGCTGAGTTCGGGGCGGCTTGCCTGGGCACCATAGTGAGGTCAGGGCCAGCCTGAACTACAAAGCAAGACCCTGTCTCAAAAAAAAAAAAAATAAAATAAAATAAAATAATCCATATCTATTCCATTATATGTTTATATTTTTTGTTACTTAGAAATTTTTGATCCCGTTAGTATAAGATTATCTCCTGTCTTATCTTTTCATAACAAGGGGTAACAAAACATCTTTGTGCATAATTGTCTCACTCTTGAATTGTGTTCTTGGAAAGTGGAATTTTACTGGGTTTAAGAGCACTGAAAGTTTGAAGCCTTTTAAATGTAATGCTGACTTACTTTCATATTGATGACCTATATTCTAAAAGTGTTGTACTAATTCATATGGGCATGTACATCATGGAGGGTAGGAAGACATCTGTTTTGACAGTACTCTTGTCACGTACCACAATATTAAAACAATAAGAATGTTGTCCATTGAATTTAATCAAAACTGAAATGATAACCGATCCATTGTAGTTCATATGGAGGTGGCCCAATGAGGCAATGCAGGGGCTCTGCTGTCTGTTCAGAAATTGGTCCAACATGCCATTCTGTACACACACATTTATCTTAGTTTCTTTCTTAAATCTGGGTAAAGTGAGAATAAGGTGGGAAGTGATGACACATGTTTTAAAATGATACTTGATGGGAAGGGAATGCCAAGGGCTGACAGGTAATTCAGCAGGAAAGACTTCTCTCCCGGCACGGAGTGGGGGACCAGGAAAGGTAGGGTGCGGTGAGCTGGACTCAGGTGAGGAGGACGAATTGAAAGTGTTTGCAAGAAGCTTTAACCCAGAGTTTCTCCATCCAGTGCATTCAAGTGGCTGCTCCTCTCACTCCCTGCAGGAGACAGGTTCGTTTGGTGGAGGAGTTGAAAGGGAGGCTCCTGCTCAGGGGCCCTTACGGCAGGGCAGAAGGAAAGCCAGAGAGCAAGAGCTCATAAGCAAAGGTCTGAATCCGCATTATCCCCAACAGAGGAAATTATTAAACTCTGAAACTGATAGTTCAAGAAATGCAAGTTTAGTCTCATTTTCTGTAACCAAATACAAGTCAGGAAAAAGGCAGCTGTAATAAAGCAGGTGGATAAGGGCCCCAGCCCAGGTGAAAGGCCAGCGTTGAAAGGCCAGTGTGGACGCGACTCCGTCCTCCTGGGGTGGAAGGACAGACGAGGGGGCCAGGGGGAGGCAGGCCGCCCGCGTGGCGGGAGCTGAAGTGGCCAGGGGTGGAGTGAGGGGGAAACTTGGTTTTCACAAGTCTTGGGGACTTGAATTTCTTGTTTCTCTCCAAACAGAGATGACGATGAGTTAACCAGCTGGGGCTTCCTCGATATATAGGGACATAACTATATAGTTGAAACCTCCTGAAATACCACTAGGAGCAATAATGCTTGGAAGCAGAAATGGCAGGAAAGAAGCCCCCATTAGTGTTTATGATACACCCCTTAAGCCCTGCTCAGCCTTCCGGTCTGCCTCAGCCTCAGCCAGCAGGAAGGATGGGTGGGCTCCTTCTCTTAGGACCAGGTGTCTCCTTGGCCTGAACTTCTCATCCTGGTGCTATGTATGAGAACACAAAGGCCCAATTTCCAGAGTGACCAGCAGTGGAATATGTTCAAGGACAGCTTTGTGACTTAATTCCATCTTGTCCCAGGAGTTACTTTTCTCAAGGCAAAGAGACTACAAAACCTTCTACAGTTCTGCCCGTTTCTTCTAGTAGCTTTCTCCCCACCCCCCGTCTGTGTTTGGACTGACCTGCACCTTTCCCTGATTTTACTAACTAAAGCATTGTGGTTCTGTGTGAGAACTGGGAGGCTGTTTCTTGCTTGTTCTAACTCAAGAAACTCACAGATAGCTTGAGGTCCATTTGTCATCTCAAAAAAAAAAAATCCCCACTCTACACATCAAATACTTTCCTGTAGTTTTAAAAAATGAAGTAGTTTATATAAAATTAAAACTGTGTGCTTTGGATACAGGTATACATCTCTGGCTGTTTTATATACTTGAATGTATGTAGAATTCATCTGACAGGTTTATTTAAAATAAATGTGCCGGAGCCTCCCAAGGAGGTCTGAAGCGGGCCTGGCATACCTGCATTTCAAACAAGTACTTTGATACAAGTGGGTCGAAAACTACACTTTGAAAAACATTAATTGAAGTTTGACTTTTGTGCGCGAAACAACAACCTGCTATTTCTGTTCTGGAAAATATGGTCACCTCAAAATAAGCAGTTTATCTAGGCATTACCATGCAGAGATAGCAAAGCCATAAGGGGGAATAGAAATGAACACTTTAGTTTCCAAGTTACTGAGTTATCATAGCTGAAAATACCCTGAGTATCAGGGAAGCACATAAAATTTCCTAAAATGAAGAATAAAATAAGGATTATTTGACATTTATCGATCAAGTTAATATTTGCTAACAAATGAAATATGATTGTGGATTTAAGAAACCTCAATGTCACAGACTCTTTCAGAGATAATCGCATTTTTATGGAAGTGGTTTCAAGAAAATACCAGGGGTGCTAATTAAAGTTGAAGTAATTTGAAAGATATAAAAGGAGAGGAATGCATAATATAAGTTAATTTTAATGATTAAGGATAATGTTAGCTTGCCACTACTAATTGTTATGTTCATTGTGCGTGTTTGAACATAGAAAATCTTTCTCCACATTTCTCATATTTCTTGAAATATCTTAATCCTCTTCTTGAGAAATTAATGAGGCTTTCTGGGTAAACTCCTAAGAATGTGGCAGCGTGATTTCGTCAGTAATGTCAGCTGCCCTCTTTTGCTCACAGACTGGCACAGTCTAGAGGGCAGCTCCGCAGCAAAGGACGGCTACACTTGATTCTTTGTGGGGTAGTTCTTTGGGATTCCTTGGGTTTGTCCAGAGGGGACACTGGAAATCTCAGAGCCGTGGAGCCATTTTGCTTGGAAGCAGCTTTGCTATTATTGTCCCAGTTTGAAATGATAGTAATTTTGATGTTCAATCTCTTGACAACTGGAATTCAGTTTTGATTTCTACTCTACTGTTACATGTGCTTAGTGGCGTGAAATTCTTAGTAGACAATGTTCTAAATTTTATGGTTTGTTTCCTCTACAAAGTGAAGAACCCAATGAGGAGGCTGTGGCCTCAGGCACCTCAGTCACCTGCCAGGGAGGCGATGTTTCTCCCACTGAAGCAAAGTGGCAGTTGTAGCTTTATCATCATGGGGGAGCTAACATGTTTTCTGAAGGTGTGTGACCCCCAGGAGGAGTGTCCAAGGTGTTGTCTTCTTGCGTTTTCTTATTCTCAAGTACATTCAAGGATTTCATACTATCGAATGGGCCTTTTTGTCTGTATACAGCTTGTGAATATTCAATTAGCATTACCTGGGTAAAAGAACTGGGCTTTCTAGTTTCTCTAAATAATACAAGTATAGAACTAAAACGTTAATTTCTATTTCAATAATGAAGAGGGTAAACCCAGGTTACTGGATGACCTGCCTAAGATCAACAGCCGTCCTGGTAGCCTGGTTACATACTTTGTGAAGGATGACGCTATTCCTGGAAAATGGCCTGCTTGTAACAAAGAGTTGGTTGTCAGACTTGAGCTGGTTTATTAGATCCATGGAGCTTTGGGTCTGTACCTGAAAGGCAGGGACTCTAGTTATTGTCCGTTGAAGGTTTTCTCTGGTCTGTGCATGAGTTTGGAGGAGGCAGGAATCATGACACCAGGGTGACAGAGCAGGCGCATGCAGCTCGGCGCTTTGCCTTTTGTCTCTTTACTTTTGTGTCATTCTTTAAGATAGTTTAAAAAAATCTAGCGTTCTTATCTCAAAGTAAACAAACCATTATAGTGTTAAAAATACATGGCTAGTGTTTAAAAAAAATCACAGATTCTGCTGTATGTTTCTGATGAATAGGGCCAGCTTTAACAACGTGCTTTGTGAAACAGGTTTTCTTCATGATGAGGAACCATCTGGCATTTTGGCAAGCATGGCAAGTTGCTGAAGAAGTACTTTGGAGTGAACATTTCTAGTGATTTTGACTGTGCGGGTGCGGGATAGTTCAGTCTCGTGGCCTGTGAATGACGCATCAGTAGTTCAGTGCTCACTGTAGCGACTTCAGTTTCAAAGGAGTCACTGAGAGTGTTGCATCTTTCATAATGTTTTTGCAACCTGTAGAGGGACTCCTTAAGGGATTGAAAAATATTATCTTTTTGGAAAATATGTAATTTAACTATAATAAACCACATTATATTGAGCCTGTCATTCAGTGGCATCTTACATATGTACCTACCCCTGTAGTTACTACTCATTCAATCACTTCATTACTTTTTCTTCTTTGGGATGGATTTTTGGATTGTTTTCAGGGTGTGACTATTATAAGTAGAGTGGTGGCTATAAATATGCCTGTATGTGTTGTTCTTGTATGTGTGTTTACATTCTCTTCTGCGGATGCTCATACAGGAAATCACTGTTTTATGGTAAATTTATGTATAACTTTTTAAAAAAAATGCTGAACTTTTTTCCCCCAAATGACTATATTGTTCACACTAGTACTGATAATATGGGTGGATCCATTTGCTTCATATTTTCTTATGTTTGGTAGTGTGAGTCTTTTTATCTTGGACTATTCTCTTATGTGCATTGTTATTTTTTATTACTTTTATTTTCATTCTCCTACTTCTTCATATGATTATTGGACATTTAGAAATCTCCATGAAATACTGATATAAATCTTTTCATTTTGTAACTGAGTTACCTGCTTGCTATAAACTGTTTATATGTCAAGAATATATGTCTTTGGCTAGTGTGGCCTATTTATTTGCTTTCTTAGGGTTGTGCCCTGATGGAAGGAGTTTATTTTTAATAAATTGATTTCTAAAAAGCTAGTGGCATTTAATAAATATTTGTCCTCTTCCAGGTTCTAAAGGTATTATATGTAATTTATTGTTGCTGTTCTGTAACAGAAGCTGTGATCCTTTTAAAATTAAATTTATTGCAAGATGTGAGGTAGAGGTCAGGACTCATCTTTTCCTAATATAGATATTCACATGCTCTACTCTTTGGAAAGAATATTCTTTCCCCCCTGGATTGCAATAACATTTGCATTGTAAATTTAAAAGTGCAGAAGCACGAACATGCTCCTAGGCCTTTTCTGGTCCATTGTCATACTCAGCTATCTTTTTATCTTCACTACACTATCTTATTCAAATTTAGAAATGAAAATTCTTTACCTTTTTCCTTTTCACACTATTTTAGATAGTTCAGATGCTTAATATTCCTATATTTATTTATAGTCATCATTGGTTTTCACAAAAACCATCATGAGGATTTGATCAGCATTAAATTGTATAGATAAAAAGAATTGACACTGTAACAATATTGTTTTCTAATTTATTTTTCCCTTCTTTTGTCCCTCTTGCTCTTCCTTATTTCTTTTGTTCCTTGTATACCTTTTATTCCTATGTTTCTGCATTAATGTTGAGCGAAATTAATAATGACATTTAATTTTAGGAGGGAAGTACACACTATTTTATTAATGAATATGTCTTTGAGCATTTTTCTAACCATCCTCTTTAAAAAATGTATTTCTCTGCTGGTCTTAGTTTTCTGTGGGGATTTTTTTAGAAATTTTAAATAGGTAATTTTCTATTTCACTGGAGTAGTTCATAGGCTTATTTTTATTTCTCTTGTTAGCATTGTACTTCATTGATTTTCAAAAGCCAAACCAAAAATATCTCTGGAATAAATATCATATGGTTTTGTTGTGTTTGCCTTTTATATACTTGAGAATTCTATTTGATATTTGTTTAGAATCTTAATTTCAGTGATCATGATCATGTCATTATGAAATGACCCTTTTATCAACACTCTTGTTCTTAATGTTTTCTTCTGTTCTACATTAACACTGGATGTTAATAGTAACTAGAAACGTACTAGTAAATAATGTATGAGTACAGTCGCATTAGCTTTGGTTTTGTTTGCCCAACACATATGTTTTTGATATGTGTATATTGATATTGATATGTGTCTATTGGATGGAAGAGTACTGTGTTGCCCCTTCTCTATTATTTGTGGAATAAATTTCTTTTATTTTTCTTCTTCTATAGTAGGGCTTTGCACTGAGCTGCCTCCCCAGCCCTTTTGTTGTATTTTACTAGAGGCAAAGTCTTGCTAAATTGCTAATTGTTCAGGCTCAGCTGGAGCTTAGTGGTTGTCCTGCCTCAGCCTTCCACAAAGCTTGGTTTGCAGATGTGCACCACTGTGCCCAACTGTATTTGTTGCATTATTTATTTATTTAATATTTAATCTTCCTTTGACTTTATTAATTGCATATTTTTATTATTTAATTGGTCTCTTATTATCTCACTTGTTTTAACTTTATCATTCTTTTACTGTCTACTTCAGAAATTACAAAGACACTCATAATTTGTCATGTCTCTTAAATCAGACTTCTTCCCAAGTCCTGCACAATGTAAAATCTTGAAGCGCTTAATCTACTTCATTTCTGTAGCTTCATTCTGTTTTTCTTGTTATACCTCGAGATATGTTTTAAATACCACAATAATTTGCTAATATTGATGGTTAAAGCAGTTATTCTTTTTTCCTATTCCCCATGTTTATAATGGCTTCTTGCCCCTGCTGTGCCTTTCTTTTAACTGGAATTGGTCCTCACATTTTGGCGTTCTTAAAAACTCACAGTTGTAGTCACTTTTGAGACAAGAACTAGAGTGCTAGACATTCATTTCTTATTTTATATCCTTCTAAAAAAGAGTGGTACTATAAATGACTTTTTGCTATTTTCTGAGAAACTTCAGTAAAATATAGGTACTTCATAGACTCTAAACCTAAATTATACAATTTTTCAATATATTTGGCATTTTGAAATTTTTTTAAAAAAGTTAGTGTAATTTCAGTGAATGTCATAAAGCTTTTTTGTACCTGAGAACAGAGATAGGATCTGTTCTCATGGATTGCCTGATTCTTGAAATCATGAGACAGAATTCTCCTGGCTAATAGGAAGATAGAGCTCTTCATTATGAATATTATTCATTCTAACTAGAAAACAAAAATAAGTAAAATAAGAGTTAAAGGGATGAGTATGTAGCTCAGTAGCTGAGTGCCCCTAGGTTCAATCTCCTGTATCACAAAACTGAGCGTGTACACACACACACACACACACACACACACACACACACACACACGGAAACAGTGCTGCAAGTTCAGATGTTTGGGACATAACATTTTCTGACAGCTCCTTTTACAACAAAACTTATTTTGAAAACACTTGAATATTCCAGTTTGTGGCTACATCCATTTCCTTTTCATTTAGCAGATCTTCCTCTGTATAAGGACTATCCTGTTACTATGCTGTAATAGTTATATTTCTTCAAAATCAGAGACTTTCTTGTTTGTGCATTTGTTGTACTAACAATGCAAAAACTCTAACACTGAATCAATTCAGCGATCTGTGATCTTTATATTACAGTGTTAGGCAAGTTCACACAGTAACCTCATATCTAGATTCTAGAATCTGGCCTCTACCCATAATAGTCATCGAACCTCATTCTTCCATGTCACCCATGACATCCTAGTTTTAAGTTCGATGCAGTTTCCTAAATACTTTTCTTCCTGTCATCTTAAACAGGATAGGACTGTATTGGACCCTTGCTGATTCCTTTAGTAGTCCCTCTGGTTTTTGGATCTTTAAACAGGGAATCACTTCTAACTTGCATTTTTATCAAGTTGTTTGCTCTTCTGCATGGAATTTTTATTTATCTCTTTCTACTCTCTAGAAGGCAAAGTTGTTATTCAGGAGTCTTTCCTCGGTCGTCATATTGATAACCCCATATTCTAACTGTATAGGTTATTTTTCTGAATTCTAGGTACATATACCCTATTATATATAGATTTTTAGGAACCTTAACTTAAAGAGACTAAAAGAAATCATTTCCCCTCATTTTAACACATTTTTATCTTGATTTGAATCTTCTGTGTTAGGAAGGACAATTCTAAATACCTTTCCCAAATAGTTATAGTCATCATATTATAGTAATACATGCATACTCATGTTTATGGCAGCACAGTTCATAGTAGTGAAATCTTACAAGTGGCCTGTATGTTCATCAACAGATGAATGAAGAAAGAAAATGTATTTATACTCAATAGAGTACTGCTCTGCCATAAAAAAGGTAAACTAGAGTCATTTGCGGGAAAAAATGGATGTTTTCTACAACACTGCTAGGACCTTAATGGAGACCACAATATGAAGCAAAATAAATCGGGCGCACAAGCTTAAATAACATGTGGGGTTTTTTTTCTTTATAAGAAACCTAAGTTACAAATAAAGGGCAAAATAAAACATAATAGGAGGTAGGGAGACAGATCTTTCTCAGAGGAGAAAGGGATCAAGAGATGAAGAGTAAGGTAAGGGGATGTAAAAGGGAACAAAGATGTGTCACGTGCATGTATCACCTCCACACATGGAATGTAAGTATTATGTGTTGCAAGCATGTACTAAGAAAGAAAGGTAGGAAGAGCATTACTATTCACGTATTTCCTAAGCCTTGAAGCCAGAAACACAGAAATCCTTGACAGCCCTGAATTTTACTCCAGCAGATCACCAGGTATTTGCTATTACTATTTATTCATCTTCAAAAACATACCTGGCATCTACCCTCTTGTTTTACGGTATTATGTTCCTGAGGATTGCTGTGAGGAAAAACTCCCCATTGTCATGTGTATTGGCTTTGCTACACATACAGTTCTAAGTTTCTGCTTTCTAAGTTTTGGCTTGGAAATCCTTTTATTCATTCCTGATAATTTGCTTTTCAAGTCTTCACAGGAGCTATTTAAATATTTCATTAGATTTTTTTCTTTAAATTTCCTATAATTTACATTCTTATGATCACAGGGAAGGAGGTTCACCTTCACTGAGTAGCTCATCTAGCAACAAATGCAAACATCTTAATTATAGACCAAAAATCATTATGTGGTAAAAGATCTGAGTGCAGAATTTGGAAAACTGAAAATCAGTAATTCCTTTGGAGAATATACAGAATGCATATGAAATACCATGTTTGCTTAACTTAATTAAGCCATTAGGATTATTATATTAGAAGACTTAAAATGGCTTAAAGACTTTGAGCTTAACAAATTTTAAGATGAAAGCAATGGTGCTTTAACAAACATTAACTCCTATCTAACTATAAAAAATATGAAGGTACTTAAGACTATGGAAAGCTTGGTTCTGCTTTCTTGCTGATTTCATCATAGAAATAAAACAATAACTTTGAAAAGACAGGTTGAGAATTTGCAGTGACTGCTGAACTGTTTTGATTTGAAATTCTGAAATTGTTCTCAGCCAGTGAGGACAACAGACTAAGGATGGTGGCCTCATCAGATTAAAATATGGACTATAATCTGTCACCAGTTGTTCCTATGATTATAGGTGTAACATTGATAGCGAAGATATACTTTCAATACGCTACAGATGACATTTAGCAAAGACACTATTTCACTGTTTTATCTTTTAATGATTCAGACATGTGACGTGAATTATAGACATTATAACACTAGAGATTTGAAGGCCTAAATGTGGATTCATAATTACTTAAAATGTTTATACCAGTAAGATATTTTGTCTGTAATTGGTTACAGAATTCAGTTTGAATGCTTTAGAATCATGATATTATTCCAGTTAAAGCCAGAAACTACTTTTATTAAAGTGGAATTTTTGATGGTATGGAATTTAAGTCTAAATCAATGGGAAACAAGTATACAAATCATCTTTTCAAAACCACTTTTGCATAGGAAAAAATGCCAACTACACGATGGTTGTTGTTGAGACAATAATTCTGTTAGGTTTAGATGTGGAAATATAGTCTACATCTGAAAGGCTGCAGAGTCTGTGCTGGAAGCCTGGAGACTGATCTCCAAAGATGATGACAAAGACTAGAGCTCCTCCAAAGAAACAGAAGCAGCCTTTCCTTCCTGTCCTTCTTCTTTACCTTGTCATCCACCCACAACCTATTGGCTGGTGCCACCTATATCCGGGGCGGGTCTTGCCTCTTCAACATGTCTGTCTGTCACTCAGCTATACCCAGAACTATGCTAACCCAACCCAGATGGGTATTTCTTACTCAGAACAATAGCTAACTCTTACAGTTCTATTCTGAGAGACCCATTCATTTAAATGCCTTTTTCCAGGGAAGGTCTGGTCATTTCTTTCAGGAAGACCTGATCCATAGTTGGCCTGGTCGTTTCTCACTGAGAACTGAGAGACCACACGTCCCTGAACGTCCACTTATTGTTCTCGGAGGAGGGGGTTGCTTGTCTTCAGCTTCTATCCGTGCCTCCCTCGTGGGCAGCTGCTTGTTGCCTGTATCTCTCTTTCTTTCCATTTTATCTGCTACACTCTTAAACTGAAGCCTCTTTCCCTATATACATTTCACTTGGCATGTGGCAAGTGGAAAAATGGTTCCTTAAATCTGTCCAATCCTAATTCCAGGTTCTTGTGAATTAATTGTTTTACAGGGCAAAAGAACCATTGCAGGCATGATTAAGGCTAAGAATGTTGATAGAAAGGGATGATCTTGAATCATCTAGGTGGCCCAGAGGGTCTAGCTCATTCATAACCTGGAGATAAAGCTTTTAGATTTGTTTACAAGATAGAAAAGGAATGTATACAAGGTTAATCTAGTACCTGACACATAGTAATTTCCCCTGACATATTATTTTGTATTTATTATTACTTTTATGCATTAAAATTTTTTTCAATGAAATCAATAAAAATATTATTCTGTAACTTAAAAATTTGGCAAAAAAGCTATTACGAGTATCTGGCAATTTGTGACTTTTCTCTATAGTTTGACACAATATTTTGCTTTCTCCATAGTTTTGGTGAGTAAATATGGCTTCAAATCTGAGATTAATTAGTTAAAGCAAAGAAATTATTACAGCTTGGTAGCTGGTGAAGAATACACACAGTTTAAGAGACTGTCAACCTCATAGTAACTGTGGGTTTGTAATCCTGGAAAACTGAATTTATGGAGTTGACACATGTAAAGGTATCAAAATAAATGCCCCTACTTTAGAAGTATGAGAAATTACTTTTAAATTTTACATTTACTCAGATATTTCATATTTCCATTTTTGAATAGTTCACAAAATTAAAACTTTTCTTTGCAACTCAGTTTAACTTGTGCTCACTTCGGCAGCACATATACTAAAATTGGAATGAAACTCAGTTTAACTTTTTCACATCAATACGATTAAAAACTAAGAACTAATTTTAATGCAAGATTCTACTTGTATATAGTACAGTTTCAATGTTTATTATATTGAGTGACTTACAGAGGCTTTTGTCTTTGTAAATAATAGATTTGCTGAATTTACCAAATATCATTACATAATGTATTGTTTCCAAAATGGCAAATCAAATACGATAAAAAGTTCTCAGCCATTTTTGGAAGTTGAATTGCATCTTGACTTGACACAGGTTGAATGAAATATTCCTATTATAATGCTAAGAGCTGAGAATCTTATAGTTCCAAAAGTTTTATTAACTCTCCTTAAGTGATGAGGCAGGTCACTTTGTTAGATCAACCTCGAGATCTAATTACTGATGATCAGCAGATCAGGGCTCTAAACGCGGTGCCAAGGGTGGTATTTCCCAAATGAAAGGGACCGGGACTGGCAAGTTTTATGCTCAGCACTTTTCTTGTCCCTGCTCTATTTCATTTTTTCTTGCAGCTTTTTATTGGACATAATTTCATAGTTGCTGAAGATGTAAAGTCTATTACAGAAAATTCTTCTATAACCTTGCCTTAAATTCTCAAATATTCTCACACTGGCCTCACTCTTTCTGCCTCTAAGTCTCTCTTTTTCTCGCCCCCCACACCCGCTCTATAAAGTATCTCTCAGTGTCGTTAGGGGATTTGTTCCAGTGCTCTTGCAGAATGATCCATACAAAATCTGAGAATGCTTAAGTCCTGTGTGAAATGCCATATCCTTTCATGTACTTTAAACTATTTTCCTTCCTTCCTTCCTTCCTTCCTTCCTTCCTTCCTTCCTTCCTTCCTTCCTTCCTTCCTTCCTTC
>PVIC010037275.1:0-18166 GCA_004025085.1 Thryonomys swinderianus | reverse complement strand
CTATGTAGCCCAGGCAAGTCTCAAACTCAGCAATCCTCCTGTCTCTGCCTCCTGAGTGCTGGGATTACAGGCGTGAGCCACCACGCCGGGCACTGTGGTATGTGGTATTGATTGCTGATGGGCGTGAGTCTCCACGCCCAGCATTTTATGTGGTTACCAGGGATTGAACTCAGGACCTTGTGCTTGCGAGGCAGGTGCTGAAACCACTGAGCTAACCCTCTGGCCCCTAAAATGTACAAATTTTAACCTAAGAAAGGGTGAAGGATCTTAAGAAAACTCAAAGAATACAATACAGCATGGTAAAGAAAAAAGTGAAAATACAAAATAGGTTTTTAGTAATTAAGTCTATAAGTAATCACAAATATAAAACAAATTTCTAATTAAGTTTTTCTTTCTTGGAAAAACAAGATGATGCTGTTGCAGCAGGAGAGTCCTAGGCCACAGGGGTCTAGGCATATGAGACCCCGTGGCTTCTATAGAACTTTTGAGACCCTGGTCAAGGGTGTAAAATGGGCCAAGGCCAAGGCTGTGGGGTTCATGGTGATAAGGCAAAAGACAATGAATGGATTTCCATCACTGAGCTGGCACAGCTGGTCAAGGACACGTAGATCAAGTCCCTGTAGGAAATATATCTCTTCTTTCCCATCAAGGAACCTGATTATTGACTTTGTCCTGGACACATCCCTCAAGAATGAGGATCTGCAGATCAGGCCCGCATAGAAGCCAACTAGTGGTGGACAGCAGAGCAAGTTAAAGACTTTGTCTCTCTCTCTCTCACACATACACACACACACATACATATAAATACACAAAAACACACACACATACACACATATTCCCACCCCAAAGACATTTAAGTGGAAAGGTTAATAAACCTTAAAAAATAGATATGGTATATTTTATAAAAACAAGACCACAGAAAATATTAAACAAGTTTAACTTTTTAAAAGCCCCTAAATGTTGACATCAAAACTAGATAAAGTAATTATGAGTATGTAAAATATTTACAAGGCATAAAAAGAGGCCCAAATTGGCAAAAACTCATGAAAAGAAAAATTATATCATTTATTTACCTGCCACTAAATTCTTTGCTGAGAGTTTTCCATTTATTATATAATTTAATGTGTATATTAGTCAAGTGAATTTGTTTCATCTTCAAATTTAGGATCATTTTATAAATGTAGAAAATGATGCTCAAAGAAGGTGTATGGGCAACCTTATTTGGAAAAATTAATTGGACAATTGGAACTATGACTTGGCTAAGCTTTCCTGCCTGAAGACCAACCATGACATATCTGGACCTAAGAACATGACTCTATCTTTACCTCTGAGAACAACAAAGACCCCACTGGTAACCCATGCTGTGATGATCCAGGGCAGAACTACACCAAGATCTTCTTCTACATAATTCTTCATTGTACATCAAAATGCTGCTGTCTGAGTAACCTGTTTAATTTGTTACTACTGAAATACCAAAACTAATGCCATCTAAGTGATCTATTACACTGCTTGCTCCCAATGGACTGATAAAAGCTGTGCCAAGCTCCAGTCTGCCATCTTTGCTACCCAGAGTAGCATGGATCAGGCCCAAGCTCAGCTTCTTCTCTAAGTCTCATTTCTGCCTATTTATTAATTATTTTGCCTTGCATCATCAAATTCACAAGAGACTAGAACTTGCTCCAAAGATTCTAGTTATGTCCCCTTCCCTTGTTTTCCCACAGGACTTCCAGTAATAGGTGAGTTGGTATAAGGTACAGAGTGATGAAAGGAGACTCTCAGGGCCACACACTTAAACACTATATTTAATTTTGGACTCATCTTCTTTTAAAAAGTATGTTCACACACAGGGCATTATACTCTCTCCTACCAATTAATTTGTGAATAAAGTGTAATTTGTGTCCTTCAACACTTTCATTAAGATGACCCTAGATACCATTTCCTTCAAATTAATTATATTTGGGATTCATTAAGCATCTGTATGTGTTTCACAAAACTTGGGGTATGCTGGCATTTGTCCTTGAAAAAATACAAATTTTTTTTCTGTTCCATTCTTATTTTTCAATTCCTAAACATATGAAGAAATGTTCAACATCACTGGTCATTCGAGACATGCAAATGAAAACAACACTGAGATTTCATCTCACTCCACAAAGAATGGCCACGATCACAAAATCAACCAACAATAAATGCTGGCATGGCTGTGGGGAGAAAGGAACCTTGCTCCACTGTTGGTGGGATTGCAGACTTGTGCAACCATTGTGGAGATCTGTGTGGAGATTTCTCAGAAAACTAGGATTAGGGGTCCCACTTGACCCTGCTATCCCCCTGCTAGGAATATACCCAAAAGAATTTAAAAACTCACATTGGAAAGACAGATGTACACCATTGTTCATAGCAGCTCAGTTCATGATAGCTCAATCTTGGAAACAACCCAAATGTCCATCAACTGGAGAGTGGATAAAGAAGATGTGGTTTTTTTAATATAATGGAGTATTACTCTGCCATAAGGAATGACAAGATGGATCCACTTAGGTGCAAATGGAGACACCTGGAGGATATACTAATACGTGAAATCAATAGATCACAGATAATTTCCAGATCTTCTCTTTGGCATGAACACCTGTAGATGCAAATGAGCTCTAGAAAGTAGGACAGCTTTTATAGAGTGGAATATTTCTATAGGAAACTTGGTGTGGGAATGTGCTGAGGGGAAGGAATAAATATGATACAGAAAGAAAATAAAAGAGCAAGTATAAAGGGGGGAGGAGGTGTGGGTGGGTAGGGATATGGGTAAAAATGAGAATTAACTTGTGTCATATACTGGTACAAATTCCCCAATGTTATATGTGATTTATAAATTGTATCAATAAAGAATTCAATTAAAAAATAGAAATATATCCCTTGTACTTGGGTAGGAAGAACCAACATACTAAAAATGATCATACCTCCAAAACTCTTTTATAGATTCAATGCAATCTCAACTGAAATCCCAGCAGCAAATTTCACAGAACTGGAAAAAAACAATCCAAAAATTTATTTGGAATCAGAGGAGACCAAGAATGGCAAAACCAATAAAAGCAACAAAAATAAGGTAGTAGATATCACAATTATCACAATTCCCAACTTGAGACTATATACTACAAAGCCACTGTGATAAAAAAAAAAAGGCATGGTACTGCTAAAGAAGCACATCTGAAGGTGAATGAAACAGATAAGAAGATGCAGAAACAACTCCAGACATACTAAGCACAGCACCCATCTCATCTTTAAGAGAGAAGCCAAACACCCTCAATGGAGAAAAGACAGCCTTTTAACAAATGGTACTGGAAAAACTGGGTTTCAATCTGCCAAAGATGAAAACTAGACAGATATCCTCACAATGAACTAAACTAAAATCACAAAGACTCAAAGATCTGCATATTAAAACAGAAACACTAAACTTTCTCAAAGATAAGTTAGGTAGAATATTTAAAGTCATTGACATAGACTTTATGAAGAAAAACTCATTCACATGGGAACTACCACAAACAATCAACAATTGGGATCTCATCTTATTAAAAAGCTTTTGCACAAGAGAATTTACCAACATTGTGAAAAGACAATCCACAATGTAGAAAAAGTATTTTTATCAGCTGATTCTCAGACTACAATCTAAAGGACTACTATGTAAAGAACTTTAAAATATCAGACTCCCAAAATTTAAAGATCCAAGTCAAAAATGAGCATCTGAAATTAACTGACATTTCTCAGAAGTAGAAGTAGCAAATAAACATATGAAAAAATCTTCATCACTTGTCATTCAAGTGATGCAGATAAAAAAATGCTGAGATTTCATCTCACTTCAGAAAGATTGGGTGTTATCAAGAAATCAACCAATAACAAATGCTAGTAGAGTTATAAAGAAAAAATGCTTCTATACTGTTGGTGGGAGTATAGACTGGGGAAAGCATTGTGGAAATTTCTTTAAAAATTATGATTTAAAGTTTAATTTGACTCAACTATTCCCCTTCTGAATATATTCCTGAAAGAATTAAAAGCATCATCCTACAGAAATATATGTGTGCCTATATTTATACTGGCATGATTTGTGACAACGAAATTTTGAAAACAGCCTAAATGCCCATCAGGTGTTGAGTCGATAAAAAGGATATATATATTTTTTAATTTCCATCTTTATTGGTACATTGTTTATACACATCATGATCCCACTCAGTATTGGGAATTTGTACCAGTATTAATTTTCACTTTTTTCCCATTCCACTACCCACCCCACAACTCCCCACCCCCTAAATATATAAGCTTTGTTTCCCTTTTTGTATTACCATCACAGTTTTTCTTCACCCCTCATTACTCACTCCTCCACCACATTTCTCTTTGAATATTTTCTATGTCACAATATCCATCATACATTCTAGAACTCATTAACATCTTCATTTTCTCATACCAGAGAACAGATATTTACATATCTGTGACATATTTATTTCACTCATGAGTATGTCCTAAAGGTACGTCCATTTAAGTATAAATGATTCAAACTTATTCTTTAAGGCAGAGTAACACTCCATTTTATAGAAAAAACACATCTTTATTCATTCTCCAGTTGATGGTCATTTGGGTGAGAGAATTTTTAAAAATAAAACAGAGTACTACCCAGCCATAATGAAAGATAAACTTGAGAAGTTTGTAGCTAAATGGAGGCACCTTGAGGCCATACTCTTAAGTGCAATAAATAGGACAAATGTAAATACCAAATTATTTCTCTGGTGTGAGAAACTGAAACAGTAAATGAGAAATAAAATGTATAATATACATTGAAAAAATAAGAAAATGTTCAAAGGGGAAGGATAACTAGGAGAGTAGTTAAAGGAAAGAACAGCAAGGAAAAAGAAAAACCAGAAACAAACCATTTGCAAGTAGGGAGGGGTGGAGAGGTTGAAGGGAAGAAAAGAGAATGGGAAAAAAATAAAGATCAAGTTATATCATGTATAGGTACAAATTCCCAATGATGAGTATGATCATAATGTATACCTAAAATGTACCAATAAACAATGCATAAAATAGCAACAAGTAATACAATGTTTTTTCCACTGCTTGGAATGACATCCATTGAATTAGATTTAATAAATATTCACTAAACACTTGATTGATATGAGTGGTACAAGCTGCCGTCTTTTCTGCTCTGAGACACATATACATAAGAAAGGATTCTGGATCTGCTTTTAGGGAGTTTACAATCTATTGGAAGATATAGAAATGAATATCTTTATAAATTCTTTTGGGTATATTGCTAGCAGGGGATAGCAAGGTCAAATAGGACCCCTAGTCCTAGTTTTCTGAGAAATCTCCACACTGATCTCCACAATGGTTGCACAAATCTACAAATTCCACCAGCAGTGGATAAGGGTTCCTTTCTCCCCACAGCCTCGCCAGCATTTATCTTTGGTTGATTTTGTAATAGCAGCTATTCTTTGTGGAGTGAGATGAAATCTCAGTGTTGTTTTCATTTGCATCTCTCAAATGACTAGTGATGTTGAACATTTCTTCATGTTTCTTAGCTGCTTTGACTTCTGCCTCTGAGAAGTGTCTGTTCATTTCAGATGCCCATTTTTGAATTGGGTCTTTCAACTTGATCTGTTTAAGTTCTTTATATATTGTAGATAATAGCCCTTTGTCTGATAAACAGCTAGTAAAGATTTTTTCCTATGTTGTTTGTTGTCTTTTAGCAGTGCCAGCGACTTCTTTTACTGTGCAGAAGCTTTTCAGTAGGATGAGATCCCATTTATTAATTCTATCTGTTAGTTCCTGTGCTATAGAGGTTTTATTCATAAAGTCTCTGCCTAAGCCAATGTCTCCAAGAGTTTTGCCTAACCTGTTTTCCAGCAGATTTATTGTTTCTGTTTTAATGTTTAAGTCTCGTATCCATTGTGAGTTTAGTTTTGTGCATGGTGAAAGAGATAAGTCTAGCTTTAGCTTTTGACAGGTTAAAGCCCAGTTTTTCCAGCATCATTTGTTAAAGAGGCTGTCTTTCTTCCATTGAGGGTATTTGGTTCCTTTATCAAAGATAAGGTGGCTCAGTGACTCTGGGGTTGTGTCTGAATCGTCTATTCCACTGGTCCTCGGGTCTGTTACTTTGCCAGTACCATGCAGTTTTTATCACAGTGGCTTTATAGTAGAGTTTTAAATTGGGGATTGTAATACCCACTGCCATGTCGTGGTTGCTTAGAATTGCTTTTGCTATTCTAGGTTTCTTGTGGTTCCAGATGAATTTTTGTATTATTTTCTCTAGCTCTGTGAAATATAGTGTTGGAATTTCAATTGGAATTGCATTGAATCTGTATAGTAGTTGTAGGAGTATAGCCATTTTGACGATGTTGGTTCTCCCTATCCAGGAACAAGGGATGTCTTTTCACTTTCTGATCTTTTCTATCTTGTTTTTCAGAGCCCTATAGTTTTCAGAGTAGAGGTCTTTCACTTCCTTTGTTAGGTTGATTCCTATATATTTCATTTTTCTGGGTGCTACTGTGAAACGGATTGACTCCCCCATTTCTCTTTCAGTGAGTCTGTTGTTTGTGTAGACAAAGGCTGTTGATTTTTTGAGCATTAACCCTGTATCCAGTGACACTACCAAATCTGGTAATTAAGTCTAGTAGTCTTTTGGTTGAGTTTTTAGGATCCTCTAGATAGAGTATCATATCATCAGCAAATAATGACAGTTTAACTTCTTCCTTTCCTATCTTTATTCCTTTTATATCTTTGTCCTGCCTGATTGCTATGGCTAATGTTTCCAGCACTATACTGAACAAGAGTGGTGACAATGGACATCCTTATCTCGTTCCTGATCTTAGTGTAAAAGGTTTCAGTTTTTGCCCATTAAGTATGATGTTAGCTGTTGGTTTCTCATAAATAGCTTGTATTAAATTGTGATAAAGTCCATCAATTCTGATTCTCTGTAGGGTTTTGGTGATAAATGGGTGTTGGATTTTGTCAAATGCTTTTTCTGCATCTATTGAGATAATCATATGGTTTTTGATGTACAGCCTTGTTCATAGCAGCTCAGTTCATGATAGCTCAATCTTGGAAACAACCCAAATGCCCATCAACTGGAGAGTAGATAAAGAAGATGTATTTTTTTTATAAAATGGAGTATTATTCTGCCATAAAGAATGACAAGATTGATTCATTTATGTGCAAATGGATACGCCTGGAATACACGCTAACGAGTGAAATAAATATAGATCACAGATAGGCAAATACTGGATCTTCTCTTTGATATGAGCACCTCTAAATGCAAATGAGCTCTAGAAAGTATGACAGTTTTTGTAGGATGAGAAATTTCCATAGGAAATTTGGTGTGGGGATGTAATGATGTAAAGGAATAAATAGGATTCTGAAAGAAAATAAAAGAGCATGTATATAGGGGGTGGGGAGGTGTGGGTGGGTGGAGATATGTGTAAAAATGAGAATTTACTTGTGTCATATATTGGTACAATTCCCTAATGTTATGTGTGATTGTGAGATGTATATAAATTGTACCAATAAAGAATTCAATTTTAAAAATACATATGTATTTATAACTATTTATAGAATATATATTAAGAGGTAGATACTATGAAGAGGATCAGAGAGAAGCCTATGCCCCAGACTTTACTCTTTGAAGGGAATTTAGCTGCTTTGGGTCACACTGCAGGAGGTGGCCAATCATACAGCATGCAGGACTTCATCACTGACAAACAAAAGGGTAATGATGGGACAGTCAAGGGAGACCAGAGAAATAATGACAGAGATGAGACCCAGAGAACAGCCAGACCACAACTAATATAGTTAAAATTTGGAAGTGTCCTATATGTCCATCAGTAGATGAAAAGATAAGCTAGAATTCATACACAATTGAATAGTATGTTGCCACAAGTAAACATAAATTTGAGTCATTTGTTGAAATATGGATAGTAGAGACCATAGTGCTAAGTCAAGTAAATCACACATGTGCAAATCTAAATATCATATGGTTTCTCTTATGTGAGAAATTTAAGATTTTAAGACAGAGGCTTGCTATACAGTTCATGCTGGCCTTGAATTCAATATGTTGCAAGGCTGGTTTCAAATCTGCAATGATCCTCCTGCCTCAGCCTCTCTAATGGTGGGATTACAGCTTTATACGATAAATTCAAAAGATAATAATTTAAAGAGCAAATTAAAAGACAATAGAAAGCAAAGAAATATTTTCTTTGCAAATAGGAAGGAAATCAAGAAATGGAGGGAGGAAAAAGATAGGAGAGAGGGAAGGGAGAAAAAGGAGCCATAAAATGAATTAAGATATGTTATATCCATGTACCATCTCACCACAACAAATATAATCATTATGTACTGCAAATGTGTATATTAAATGTTTTAAAAATATTTAATAATGAAATAAAACTATAGTCAATTAAAGATTACATGTTTTGACCTGGAAAATGGTGTATAACTGCTGCCTGATGAACACAGACAAAAGGTAACAGACATCTGCAGCCTTGAGCAAAAATAAATGTTTCTTCCTTTAAATTGTGGGTGTTGGGTATTGTCTCTTACTAATATGAAAGCTAATACAGACATTACCTGAAAAAGTTCTAATTTCTAAAGTTTTCAAATTCTGGCAGGCAAAATTATACCAGAAGTTTACAAAAAATTATGTTACATCATACTTTCAACTTCTATCACTTGAAAGTATATATAATATATATGTAGAGAGAGTATAGACTATATATACATAGATTATATCTGTCTATCATCTCTCTCTATATATATATACATATATATACATATATACATATACATATACATATATATATATATATATATATATATCTTGAAATGAAATACTACCAGTCTTTTTGGTTGGTTGTTTTGCAAATGTAATCAGACTGAAGTAATCTAGACTGGGTGGGTTATACAGTGGTTCATGTCTATAATCCCAGCATCTGGGAGGCTGAGGCAAGAAGCTTACCAGAAGTTTGAAGCCAGCTATGGGTACAAAATGAGTTCAAGGTCAGTGTGAACTAAATAGCAATATGCTATATTTAAAAAATGAAGTAATATATAATCAACATGGTAGCACCATGATGGTTCCCACCTGACTTTGAACCTCTCTTTCTCTCACATGTAATTTTAGTTTAAATCTTGGTTTGAAGACTTGAGATCCTTCCTCTCAGAATTGCAGCTCAGATAAAGGGGAGATTTTACACAGCTGGCTTTTGGGTAACCCTGTTCTGCAAAAATGTTTTCCAATAATTGTGTCAGATATAGCATTATGGATTACCTTCAACCCAACAAGATGAAGGAGTGATGGCATAAACGTAGTGCATGGAACTTATTCAAAAATGGCAAGCTTCATTCTCAAAGTGGGAGTAATAGCCTGTCTATAGGCTGATGAACAAAATTTCATCTTTATTTCATGGTCTGTACTATGACATTTCCAAAGAGCATCCACCCATGACTAAACTTAGAGCCCCAGTCTCCTTTCCTTCTAGACTTCTTACTCTGCTAAACTTATCATAACAGTTTGTTTGACATCACCAATACTGTCAAGACCTAGACCTCGAGTTTTTGCTCTTTCAATTCCTCTTATGTTACCTTCCACACCCAATCCAGATCTTAAATCCCATCATTTCATGCATTTAACAATACTCTCATTTTTCTTCACAGTTTTTATCTGTCTCATTTAAATTCTCCAGTTTAAAGATCAAGAGCAAAATTTTTGTAAAAGTAGTTCATTTTGGAAATGATCCCAATAAACACTAATAAACAGAAATGTTATGAGGCAGAAAGGGAAATAAAATAAAATGTCTGAGAAGAGCAAAGAAGATAAAGTTTCTGCAAAGATCAATAGCTCCATACATCTCTCTAATAAGATGCTGTACTTCACATCAGAAAGCAGAAGTTGCATCCCTCCTCTTGAGTCTTAGCAGAACATACACCGTTGTTCTTTTTTCACCAAGAATATATAAGTACTATGACTCTAGAAATCCTTGAGCCAAAGTTGCAAGAGTCTCAGTTATCTTCTTCTTGCTTCTTAGGATGCAGACAAAAGTGGAAAGAAGCTCTGGCTAGATGAGTAAATATCAAGAAGCTATGTGCAAAGATAGAACTGAGTCATTTAACCAGTTGTATTAAGGCTTTATACTTATAAGCAAAGCCATCATCAACATGTGTCCCCAACTGGCTTCCACCCAAGTGCAGCTACAGGAGAGACCTCAGCTTTTATCAAGAAGACCAAAATCACTCAAGTTAAGCTATTCATACCACAGAAACAAAGAAACAACACATATCTGTTGCCTAAAGTCAGTGATTTTTTTTTTTTTGAGACAGGATCTCGCTTTGTAGTTCAGGCTGGCTCTGAGCTCACTATGTAGCCTAGGCAAGCCTCGAACTCAGCAATACTCCTGTCTCTGCCTCCCGAGTGCTGGGATTACAGGCGTGAGCCACCACGCCCGGCAAGTCAGTGAATTTTTGAGTATTTTGTCATATGACTATCAAGGAAACATGAAAAAAGCCAATTAAGAGACCACATACTAACCAAGTAACAGTTAATTGCAAATTGGAGTTTAGTCAGAATGCAATGCTCTAGGAAACAATAGAGAACATGCCTCAGAGTTATTTCATGTTAAAGCCAGGATACTAGAGTACTTACACACTAACTTGCTACCAGTTATTTTTCCAGGGCTTTTCCAGGGACATTCACTTTTTGGCGATTAACAAAGAAAAGCCCTAGCCCTTACGGCTTCACTGCTGAATTCTACAAAACTTTTAAAGAAGAGTTAATGCCACTACTTCTGAAACTCTTTAATGAAACTGAAAGAGAAGCAATACTCCCAAAATCATTCCTTGAAGCAACCATTACCTTGATCACAAAGGCAAAGAAAGACCTAACCAAAAAGGAAAACTACAAGCCAATCTCTCTAATGAACATTGATGCAAAAATCCTCAATAGAATATTGGCAAACAGAAAACAGAGAGTTATCAAGAAAATCATACGCCCTGATCAAATTGGATTTATTCCAGTGATGCAAGGCTGGTTTAACATACATAAATCAATAAATTAATACATTGTATTCACAGACTCAAGGACAAAAATCATGGTCATCTCAATAGATGCAGAAAAAGCATTTGACAAAATCTAACACCGATTCCTGATCAAAACCCTACAGAGAATCAGAACAGATGGACTTTATCTCAAACTAATAGAAGCTATTTATGAGAAACCAACAGCCAGCATCACACTAAATGGGCAAAAATTGAAATTGTCTACACTAAGATCAGGAATGAGACAAGGATGTCTGCTGCCAACACTCTTGTTCAATATACTGCTGGAAACGTTGGCCACAACAATTAGGCAAGACAAAGAAATAAAAGGAATAAAGATAGGTAAAGAAGAAAGCAATCAAAATATGAATGAGAAGTACAACTTGCTAAGAAGACTTTACAGAGAAAGAAAAAAAGAAATGATTGCAGGAGGCAAGTCTCAGCAAATCAGCAATAGACAATCCTGAGATACAAGCATTAAAGAGAGGAAGGACCATCATGGGTAAACATAATCCTTGAGAAGTCTACCCATCTGCCTTCTCCATTCCTAGACTGCAGAAGCCAAAGTGGGTCAGGTAAGTGCATAGACTTTAACCATGACACATCTACAGCTTTCAAATTTATGCAGGGCTTAAACATTGTTTAATAATCCTTCTAAGGGGCTGAGAATTTGGCTCAGTGATTCTGGCATCTGCCTTACAAGAGCAACATCTGGAGTTCAATTCCAGGAACCACATACAACAATACCAGCTATGGTGACTCACGCCCACCAGCAATCAGTACCACAGACCACAATGCTGGCCTTGGTGGCTCACACCTGTAATCCCAGCACTTGGGAGGCAGAGGCAGGTGGGTTGCTGAGGTCAAGGCTTGCCTGGGCTATATAATGAGCTCAGGGCCAGCCTGAACTACAAAGTGAGACCTTGTCTTGAGAAAAAAAAAATCTTTCTAAGATTTCCCTATTAAATCCTCTTTTTTATTTTGTATTTGGTATCTATTTTGAATGCTATATTTTCTTTAAATCTTCTATACTACCTCAATATCAGCAAAGAAATCTGCTTTCTTTGCTAAGGAGACTCAAATGGTCAACAGACCAACTTTTGCTTCCTCACTTACCAATTATTGGTTTCACAACCATCCTTCACATCCTTCACATGAATGACACAGAACAGGACCAAGTTTAAACTAACATTAATCTAGTACCACCCCATTACTAGAACAACCTATCATACAAGTTTTTCATCCTTATGCAATTGGCCACTGTAGGGGCTGGGGATTTAGTTCAAGTGGTACCACACCTATCTTGGAAGCACAAGGGCTTGGGTTCATTCCCCAGTACCACCAAAAAAAAAAAAAGAAAAGAAAAATTGACAACCGTGTCTTACTTAAAATCCTGAACATTTGAATCTGATCAGCATCAGCCTATAGATCCATTAAAGTACCCTGCTTCTTTGCCTTTGAAAACACTGTACCAACTGCCTAAAATATACACTTTTAGGCCCTCTCCTACTCCCAGACTCCCTTCACAAGCGCCCTTTCCTCCTCTAGATTTTAATGCAGCTGTTGCCTCTTTAGGATATTCTTCACTAGTTTTAAGTTTACTACTGCTGAAACCTAAGCTTACTTCTATTCTACACTTTACTCTGTACTGATTTTCTCCATTTCAGATCCCCCCCCCTTTTCTTCCTACTAAATATAAGCTCCTCCAAATCAGGTATTTATCATAGATTATGCCTAGAACATTGTTGCTGCTACTTCACAAATATTAATTGCTTAAGTACATTAAATCTTCTCAAGGTGCAATGTTTCTCCAATAGTTTCCCTCACCAATCCAGAATGACTTTTGAAGAAGCTGTATTTATAAATCATGCAGACTGAGGCCTTTCCTCTCTCTGTACTAATTTTTTCCTCTTAGTATTATATAAAATATTGGACAGGTCATGATAAATTCAGTCTCTTTTCAATTTGCATACAATTTAATAAAAGAATGCACACATCCAAAATGCACCTGCTTATAGCTTAAACATCCATTGCTAACTTGAATTTTTTTTTTCTTGTCTTGTTACAACACTATGGAAAAAAGAGACTGTATCCATGGCTTTTAAGTGAAAATTGTTTCTCTTCACCAAAAATTAATAATTCTTTTCAAAAATTTTATAGAGAAAAACCAATACTTGTACATTCACAGTGGGCTTATTTGAGAAACTATTTCTAGAAATATAAAAATAGACTGTTTTTGTAGTAAGACTGATGGACCAATCCAAATCAATTTTATAGGTGTGATTTTTACCATCATTAAAGATGAGCCATCAACTTTAAGACAAATTGTAAAAATCCATTTGGGTTTATGGTCATTTATAAGCCTTCATACCTCATTCTAGAATATTTTCTTAGACAAAAGTCCAGACCTCCTAAGAAGTAACTTGAAACAAAGACTACATATAATCTTTTGGCTCCTCCCTATCATATTTTCACTAATTAGGGAAAGTAGACCATTTTAAGTCTTTAAAATAAAATTAATCCTATTATTTTAGTAAACCTGAGCTGGGCTTTTCCCATAGTGCTATCTTCGGAAGAGGTAACTCGGATATGAGGGGGCTGTTAGAGTCTAGTCTTCAGGGGAATAAGTTCATTGAAATTCCACTCCAATTATTTTTTATTTCCTGCCACCTTGAATTCAAAATACACATTGTATTACAAAGCCTTTGTATTCTTCACTAAAATATCCTTCCAATTAATATGTTTTTAAAAATTTAGACTAACAAAACACTGCAGAAGAGAATGGGATAATCACTTAGCCCTCTGAAAAGCACTCCATTTAGCAAAAATTGGTAAAAATCTATGAAGAAGCATGTTGTCCCATCTGTTTCTTGGTCTGTGGATACCTGGGACATAATTTAGTTTGCCATCCCCTGTTCCCAGATCAGCTCACTCTTTGTTCAGCAACATCTTCAGTCTGGCATATAATTACTTCTTCAGCTCCTGTGCTATTTGGTTTTAAGCACCTCTTACCCCCAAGGCCTCATGGCTCTGAGGGCTTGTTGAATTTAAACAAGCACATTTAAATCTTTGTCTTTAAATGAGTAAAATAAAAGTCTTAACACCTAACACAGTACTGTTCTACCCACCCACACTCTAAATGTGCATGCTATAATTGTATACTAGATCATAATGAGCAACTATCCATCCTCAAAATCAGAGAAAGGAAGACTCACTCTAGAAGTAAATTTACAATAAATGGTTTTGTTCATGATTAGCTATGAGTGTTTAGGGACAGGGAGATTGGCACGTGCATAATTTAACTATCTAATAAGAATTGAATGCTCAGGGACACCTTGGAAATGAAGGTGTAAAAAAGAAATTAGAGGATAAACAAGACAAAATGAAAGTACGATTGTTAGAAAATTATATAAGGCAGTTAAGAGAAGAATTCTTATATCTTATCCATTAATAAACTCCAAATTTCTATATTCTCACTCTGATACATGTATACACATCCACACACCTGCATACACACAAAGATTATAATTTGAGAAATATTAAAATGACCCACCTTCGCAGGAAGAGAGGCAACATGGATCTACTCCTGCTGCTGTCATATGGTATCTATGATCTTCTGAGTGAGTGATTATCTTATTTATTGCAAAGATCATTTATTAAGGAAATTTTTTAAAAATGTGGATAAACTGAATAAGAAAATAGGTATGCATATCATAGAAGCCAATTCAAATAAGCCTGGAAAATACATTTGTGTAATTAAAGAGCCTGAGAGCAATTTATGAAACCTGAGAGGGTTTGGCAAGCAATGGAGGATTTAAGATACATTCCATGATCCAAAGAAAGTAAAAAATGAATGGATAATGTTCGCTGTTCTTAACTTATTTGAATACAATTAGTAAAACTGCATTAGCTTTGTAACTCAGATATATACTCAAGAGTGTACAGGGAAATGAAATGCCCAGAATTCAAGGACAGGTATTTTTAGGATATAGAACATGTGAATGTTTACAATATACACTTTCTATAAATGCTTTTAGGAGTGTTACATATACATCTTATTGCTTGGCACTGTGACTTTTTTTTTGCTTTTATGTGGTATAAAGTAAAGTGACTATCAAACTATTCAACTATATTTTGAAAAATGAAAGTACTCATCTCTCTCACAAACACACACACACACATACACACACACAGAAGACAGCTTGATTGTGATTTACCACACCTATCCTGAGTGATCACAGAAAAACATATAAAACAACAAATTTTACTTTAAAAACCCTATACCACAATAAAGTAAAAAATATTTTCTATTCTTTTTTTTCCACCATTCCCAGCATTATGGTATGTGGTACTGATTGCTAGTGGGCATGGGTCACCATGCCTGGTACTGTTGTACGTGGTTACCTAGGATCGAACAAGGGACCTTTGTACATGGCAGGGACCAGGACCACTAAACTAAATCTCCAGTCCACTAATTTTAATGGTAAAGTGTCTCTAAAAAGTTGTTTTTCAGAATTCTTACAGCATTTTTAAAATTTTTGTCTTACTTTGTTGTTTTTCCTGTCATATCTTCATGTTTCCCTTGCATATTTTCCATTCAAAATCACTTTAAATATTTTTCTTTATTTTCTCTCACTCTAAATACTTCATTTCCCCAAGTGAAGGTGATATATTTTGTTAAAAACTTTTGGAAAATTCAAGAAAGCTAAAAAAAATAAATTCCCATTATCATACTTGTTTACTTTCTTCTTCTCTTAAAATAGTTATTTTGTTTAAAATTAATTTCAACATAAATGGCTATAATTTGTTTTATATGAAAACTTAATTTTATTTAAATTTACTTTAATAATCTTTTCATCATGATATCTACAATCTATTCTATTGAAGAAATATACCATATATTCTTAACCAATCTTTATTCTTAGACATTTGTTTTTAGCTTTCAGTTATTTGTTAAAAGAATGTAATGAATATCTTTATGTACAAAAACTTTCATTTTAAGTATTTATGCTATTTCCTTGGAATGAATTCCTAAGTTAAAACACATATAATTACTCAATCTAGAGCATTTGCTTTGTAGTACAGATAACCAAATTTCCTTTAGAAAATAATGATACCTTCACTTAATTTTTCAATTTCACAACAGCGCAGTTTTAGTGGGAGAAATGAATACAACCATTTAAATGGAAATTGATCATTTTATCATTAAGAAATTGACTTGAGGGCCAAAGGGTTGACTCAGTGGTTCCGGTGCTTGCCTCACAAGTGCAAGGTCCTGAGTTCAATCCCCGGTGACCACATACAATGCTGGGCATGGAGACTCACGCCCACCAGCAATCAATACCACATACCATAGTGCACAAGGAGAGACTGAGCACAAAACCATAGATCACAGCATTAAGAAGTCTCAGAGAGAGAAGACAAAAATTATACTTTGGAAGTGTTAGGGCAGCCAAGACAATAAAACCAAGATCCTAGAAAATACCTAACTGCAGTAAGGTGAGGCAAATATTCTCTTCACTACTAACCCCTGAAAAACAGCATCTACTTGGATAACAGGAAATTGAACAGAACTTTCAGTAGTCTTGTGCCAAGGAGGAAGAACCAGAGTTTCAGGGCCACTTGAATAATAATCCAAATTTTATTTAAATCTCAAAATGGTTATTTATAGGAGGGAAAAATAGAAATAGACACACCATCCAAATGAAGAAAATGCAACTTTAAATTTGCTGGGCATGGTAGCCTCTACCTTTAATACCAGAAGTTAGGAGGCTGGAAGTTTGAGGCCAGCCTGGGTTACATATTGAGTTCAAAGATAGCTTGAACTACATAGCAAAACCTTGTTTAAAAAACAAAAAACAGGGCCAATATTTAGCTCAGTGGTTTTGGCATCTTCCTAGCAAACACAAGGTCCTAAGTTCGATTTTGGTAACCACATACAGCAATATTGGGTATGGAGACTCAAGCCCACCAGCAATCAGTACTACACACCACAGTGCCGAGTGTGTTGGCTCATGCCTATAATCCCAGTACTCAGGAGGCAGAGGCAGGAGGATTGCACAGATTTTCAAATACTATGGCAAACATGATTTAAGAAGTAGAGAAAAAGATGGAAAATTACCAGAGAAATGAGAATCATACAAAAATCAAAGGGCATTTATAACTGAAAGGAAGATAACTTAAAATTCAGAAAACAATAATGGCAGATTAGATACAACAAAGAAGTGAACTTGAAAATATGACAGTAGAAAACAGGCTGACAAAAACAGAGAAGAGTAGGATGGAAAATACAAGAAGAAGGATTAGAGACCTTGAGGTTTTAAAAAAGGTATTTAAGGGTTTTTTTGTTTTTTAAGCTTAACATACATCTAATTTTATTTTCATAGGAAAAGATAAGAAGAATAGAAAGAAACAAAATTCAAAGCAAAATTCAAAGCAATAATGGCCAAGAATTTTCCAAAATATCAGAATGTATCAAATCGCAAATTCAAGAATATCTAAAAAACCCAATCAAGACAACCATAAAGAATTGACAAAAAGGCATGTTTGTTCTTAAAGCATTTTAAAATTTAAAACCAAGAGAAAAACTCAATATAGTCAGAGGAATAAAAAAGTTTTACTTTGTAGATAGCAGTCTCACAACTGATTTCTCACAAAAAAACAATGGAAGCCAGAAAACATTTTAATGCGATCTTTAAAGTGATTTTCAAAAGCAACTACCAACCCAATGAGAAATTCAAATCAATAATAAGAAAATAATTTCAAAATGAGGAAAGGACTTAAACAGGTATTTTTCAAAGAATATGCAGAAGTGATCAACAGGCATATGAAATAACACTCAAAATCATTAATCATCAAGGCAATGCAAATTAAAAATAAAATACTGTAACACCTCACATCTGTTAGACGGCCTATGACCAAAAAGACAAGGTTAAGTGTTGGTGAGTGTATTAAAAAAATCTGTTCTCGGGCCGGAGGGTTAGCTCAATGGTTCCAGCGCCTGTCTCGCAAGCGCAAGGTCCTGAGTTCAATCCCCGGAAACCACATACAATGCTGGGCGTGGAGACTCACGCCCACCAGCAATCAACACTGCATACCACAATGCCGG
>PVIC010037274.1:0-18170 GCA_004025085.1 Thryonomys swinderianus | reverse complement strand
AAAAAAAAAAAAAAAAAAAAAAAAATGGGCCTCTGAAATGACTCAGAGGCAGAAGTCAAAGCAGCTAAGAAACATATGAAGAAATGTTTAACATTACTGGTCATTCGAGAGATGCAAATGAAAGCAACACTGAGATTTCATTTCACTCCACAAAGAATGGCCGCTATTACAAAATCAACCAACAATAAATGCTGGTGAGGCTGTGGGGAGAAAGGAACCCTTCCCCACTGTTGGTGGGATTGCAGACTTATGCAACCATTGTGGAGATCTGTGTGGAGATTTCTCAGAAACCTAGGACTAGGGGTCCCATTTTACCTTGCTATCCCCCTGCTAGAAATATACTCAAAAGAATTTTAAAAATCATATTGGAAAGACAGATGTACGCCCTTGTTCATAGCAGCTCAGTTTGGGATAGCTCAGTCTTGGAAACAACCCAAACGCCCATCAACTGGAGAGTGGATAAAGAAGATATGTTGTTTTTTTTAAATAAGATGGAGTATTATTTTGCCATAAAGAATGACAAGATTCATTCATCTATGTGCAAATGGATACACCTGGAGGAAATACTAACGAGTGAAATAAATAGATCACAGATAGGCAAATACCAGATCTTCTCATTGATATGAGCATCTGTAGATGCAAATGAGCTCTAGAAAGTGTGACAGTCTTTGTAGAATGGGAAATTTCCAAAGGAAATTTGGTGTGGGGATGTAATAAGGGGAAGGAATAAATATGATTCTGAAAGAAAATAAAAGAGCATGTATATAGTGGGTGGGGAGGTGTAGGTGGGTGGGGATATGGGTAAAAATGAGAATTGACTGTGTCATATATTGGTACAAATTCCCCAATGTTATGTGTGATTGTGAGATATGTATAAATAGTACCAATAAAGAATTCAATTTAAAAAACTATAAGAAGAAATGTAAATGAGCTCTAGAATGTATGGTAAATATTGTGCAATAGAAAATATTCAAAGGGAAATGGGGTGTAGGGGTAATAAGGGGAAGAAAAATATGGTAATAAAAAAGGGAAATTATGCTTATGTATATAAGGGCAGGAGGTTGTAGGGTGGGTAGGGAATGGGAAGAATGACAATTAAATTGGGTCATATATTGGTACAAATTCTCAATATTGTGTGATCATGATGTGTGTGTATATATATTTAATACAAAATATATATATATATATATGTATATATAATGTACCAATAAAGATTCAATAGGATGGACTTTAAGTTGTTGATGTCAGGTATTTTAATACATGCAGCAAGGAGCTTTCCTTAAACTTTCCAGAATTATTTTCATTGATTTAATTGGTACATTATGTATATTATATATATACATATACACATTATATATATATGTGTGTGTGTGTATTATGATCACATTCAGCACTGAAAATTTGTATTTGTGCAAGACATATCTTGTTTCTCATTTTCCCATTCCCCTGCCCTCCCTATATATATCCTTTATACAAATAAGTTTTGTTTCTTTATTCACTATTAAATTTCTTCTTTCTCTTCTTTACTTTTCCATAACCCCATTTACTTTTTATTTTTGAATATTTCTTCCAATTTCACAATATCTGTGATACCTTTTATAACTCCTTTACACCTTCAATTTTCATTCTAGATAAATATACAATATTTACACATCTGTGTCCTATTTTTTTCACTTATAAGTATGTCCCTAAGGTACATCCTTTTGAGTATAAGTGACACAAATTTATCATTATAGTAGAGTAATACTGCATTTTATTAAAAAAAACACATCGTCTTTGAGGTATTCAAATTATCATATTAAAGCCTGCTTTATGCTTTGTTATGTCCTTTATGTGAGTGGGTTTTGAAAGTAGGTATTTGAACTATAACCTTTTTGAATCATATATATTTATGGAGATTTTGCTGGTGGTCATTCACTACTGAGATGAACTACTCTGTGTTATTAATAAGCAACTGCCATACAAACTTGGTGAAATAACTGTGGAATCTGTGGCTTTCTAAATCCCACAACAAGCAAGATGCTAAAAGATACTAGGGATTACCTCCCAGTGAAGAAGGTATTTAAAGGCCAAATAGTGATAAACATAGCTCCAGTATGTTAGGAGAATGAGAATTTGTGTACTACAATATCCTAGAAAGGTAATCCAAATGCTGCTCATCACTTCTAATCCCATCGCCAAAATTGGAAGTGCATAAAGCAGATTTTTAATTCAATTTGACATAAAGAGAGTGTTAGACCAAAGAACTTCTAAGTTTTGACATTGGTATTTATCCTGACACTGTATCAATACGAAGGAGGAACTTTGAGAAAAAAATAGGATGTGACATTTAAAATGTTTTGCTGATGTAAGATTAACAATTAAATGTAGTTCTTTGGCTCTTTCTCAGACTTGGCACTCCTCATGTCTGCATTGCGAGGGAACATGGAAATTTGCTTAGGGCTTTAAGACAGTGCCATGTGAGGAGCACAATAGCTTAATCAAGTTTCTTTGAACACTTGCTTTCATGATGAACAATGAAAACATTTCAAAACATGTTCAGGCCCTGCCCTGGCATAGTAAAAGGTCATAGAGGTAGTATAGGAAGAAAAAAAAAAGCTTTGTATGATCCTATTTTTCATACTTCACTTGAAAAAAAAAAGATTATCTTTTCCCTTCTGGAGAACAATTCACTACCTCAAGAGAAAGCTGATTTCCACAGAAATATCAGGTCAGAACTAGATATTGGTCTTTGAAAAGGATCAAATGGTAACTGGCTTAAGGTAGTTTGATCTAAAGTCAAAATACTAGGTCAAGATAGAGGAAACTAAAATGCTTCTAGTTCACCTGATTCACACCTAAACATTGGTACCATATTAAACATCCTTGTTTATGCTTTACCCTCATATACCTTAGGTGTACTGGCAATCTTTCAGTGCTCACCTTAGATTTCTAATGTGTTTTATTCTGTTGGCAAAAGTGCCACGATGGAGTCAGAAAACACTTTGCAGGCACATCTGAGCACTACTAGTGCTTTTGATCTATACCTATCACTGGAGGTAGAAAAAAACCAAGAAGTAAAATATAAGAGGTTCTTTCCTTACGGTTTCTCTCCAACTATGAATACAGACTACAAGCTAGAGATTAGGACAGTTATTTGTATCATTTCATCATCATTTACCAGCTCAAGTTACTTAAAGCAGGGGGAGTTCTCAAAAAGTTCTTATAATTTATGCTTTGTAATTTTTTTTTTTTTTGAGACAGAATCTCGCTTTATAGTTCAGGCTGGCCCTGAGCTCACTATGTAGCTCAGGCAAGCCTCGAACTCAGCAATCCCCTGTCTCTGCCTCCGAGTGCTGGGGTGACAGGTGTGAGCCACCACGCCAGCACTGTGGTATATGGTATTGATTGCTAGTGGGTGTGCATCACCACACCCAGCATTGTTTGTGGTTACTGGGGATCGAACTCAGGACCTTGCACTTGCAAGGCGGGCACCAGAACCACTGACCTAAATCTCCGGCCCCATGCTTTGTAAAATTTTTTTCCTAAAATATTTTGTAAAGAAAACTACCCAATTTTTGCATTCCAATCTGAGCTGTAGTTCATAATGGCTGAAATCACAGGATTTATATATAAATATCTTTGAGAACAAACAGACCTTGTTATAGCAAAATAAACTTACTGCCATCCCTTCTATTTGACAAAAAACTCATAGGCACATAGAAGGGAGAAAACTTCCTGATAAAAAAGAAGAGGCTTGATAGGTGTGGTGGCTCATGCCTGTAATCCCAGCCCTTGGGAGGCGGAGGCAAGAGGATTTCTGTGGGTTTGAGCCTTGCCTGGGTTACATAGTGAGCTCAGGGCCAGTCTGAACTACAAAGTGAGACCCTATCTTTAAAAATTAAATAAAATAAGAGTCTTCAAGTACACTGTAACCTAAAATTCTTGGCATAGGAAGTTAGAGGTACATGAACTAGAAGTAGAACATTCTCTGAGATTGGTTTGGGGAACCAAAGTTTTCAGCTTTCTCTTGTTGGTCCTAAGTAGGAAGAAAACAAAATCTAGCAGCCACTGACCAAGCCTCAATCATTTTGAGGTTATTGCTGGTTGTCCCAGATTGGCTGATGTGGAAGTTGCAGGTCTGAGTTACATTGTCACAATTGTATAACTATTTTCAGCTTGATTGCATATTGTGTTATGGGCACTATTACAAATCTAAATTTGCATCTTTATGGCAACCTTTGTAAAACTGCATAATGTGTTATTCTCAGAACCTTCATTTTGTCCCCTACACTAACAGAATCATAAGATTTACTTGCCAGGCTTGTAGTGAAAGCAGACATATTTAACTAATAATTTCTGTGTGCTTCTAAGTTAGCAGTCTCCCAGCTTTCATTGCTGTTATTATGGTATAAACCTTTTACAGAGTTCATCTTGATGAACATCAGTAAGGTGATCACTTTCTGAAGTTGCTGTCCTGAAAGCAGGAGGTTACTGTCTCTAAAGGTTTATGGGTCCTGATGACATAATAGTAAGGATGCTTCTTTCCAAAGCCTTTCACATCTTTTCTTGAATCTCTCAGATGTCAGTTACAAAGCAACCCCTTTGCTCAAGAACTGGAGTGAAGCTGTTGTGTTTCCCAAATTCTTTTTTTTTTTAAATTCTTTGGTTTGTAGTGGTCTAGTGTACATCCAGCTCATGTTATAAATCTCCTGGAGGGACAGATTTATAACACAAGGGATTTTATTTTGTTTCATAGATATGAGTATAATTCATTCTTCTCTGATTCATTAGTGCCTGATTATGAAAAAGGGAATAAACAATGTCAAATTATATTGATAGTATCAATACATTTTCAGGCACAGAAGTGCTGTGTTAGGATTGTAGTGATTTATCTACAGTTCAAATATGTTAACTCGATTTAAAATGAGTCTGGTGTCAAATTCAAATAAATTCTTACTCTTTCCACTTCTCCAAATGCTCTTTAGCATATTCTAAATGTTTCCAAAGTTTTAATTGTATTGATTTTTCTGTGGAATATTTTTTCTTTGAAGACACTTCCCCTCCAGCATCTTCCTTTCTCTGTTATTGTTGGACCAAAGGAGCCTGGGCTTGTGTCAGAATTATCATTCCTGAACAACTATCTTTTCATAGCTCTTCAAAGGTATATTATTTGTCACTTTTCTATATACTTCCTGCTTTAAAATAAAAACAGATGTAAGGTATTCCTGGCTGAAAATATTTTAATGTTGCTGTTACGTTTGGTTGTGACATTTATTAGTGAAGTGGCAGCTTTAATGAGGGTATGTAGGTGGTAATCTGATGAAAGAAAATTTCTTGCTCTGCCTACTTTTATTTGCTTGTGATGGGCACCACCAAGTTGAAGGTATACTTTGTATCAAGTTATCAAGTGCTGGAGATATTTTGGAAGGAAGACCTAAGAAGAACTTTCTTGAAAGAGAACAGTGTGGGTGAAGAAGCAGGTGTTAGTTATGTTGCTGCTTCAGTGGCATCCTGATTCAGTTTGTCTGTCTCCTCAACCAGACAAATCAGAGGTAAAGAAGTCTATAAAATCTGTGCTTCTCTCACTCAGATCCAAGTGGTTGGTAGCTTCCAATTGCAGAGTGTACTACAGGTAGAAGGTAAGCAGAGAACATGAGCACTAGGGCAGCTGCCTGGCATAGGGAAGCACAAGCTAGAAGGGAAGGTGAGTGGGCCAGATAGAGACACCCTGGCTTGGTTTCTTGTGTTCATCATGCTGATTCACTTGAGTGGTGTCTCTGAGGCAAACAGGTCTATTCAGTAGACCAAGCAGAGTCCATGGAGTAAGGTCACCTATCTCTCCCCTTGTTCTTCATTGTCTTCTTTTGTAATACTACCATGTGTTTGTCTGAAAGAATCTCTTTTTTCAGATTCCATTATCCTCTAGAACTTTCTGTTTCAACAGTTACATTTCAAGATTTCTTTTTTTGTTACTTTTCTGATAACTTTTTATTTCAGACTTGTAAATGATCTTCATCATTCT
This sequence comes from Thryonomys swinderianus, assembly GCA_004025085.1. NCBI lineage: Eukaryota > Metazoa > Chordata > Mammalia > Rodentia > Thryonomyidae > Thryonomys > Thryonomys swinderianus. Next base: position 12,166 of record PVIC010037274.1, on the reverse strand, counting down.
CTCTCAGAAGGGTAATTTTCTTCTGTGTAGGGTTCTCAATTTTGTTTAGGAAGTATGATAAAAACAAATAAATCTTATCAAAAGTATGGATACTCCATACTGAATTGGATATTCATTACTACTGAGTTCATTTTCTTTTTCTTTTTCTTTTTTTTTTTTGAGACAGGGTCTCACTTTGCAGCTCAGGCTGGTCCTGAGTTTACTATGTATCCCAGGCAAGCCTGGAACTCAGCAATTCTCTTGCCTCTGCCTCCCAAGTGCTGGGATGACAAGCGTGAGCCACCATGCCCAGCGGTGTGGGGTGTGGTACTGACTGCTGATGGGTGTGAGTCACCACTCCCAATATCATATCATTATATGTGGTTACCTGGATTGAACCAGGGACCTTGCACTTGCTAGGCAGGTGGTGGAACCACTGAGCTAAATCTCTGGTCCAGTGTTCATTTTCTTTTTTGGATAAATATGTTCATTCAATATTTGGAATACTATACTGAACTTCTTTCATCTGTGTAAACTTAAAATTTAATGGTGCTTCTTGTATTTTAACCAGAAGTCTTATTTCCTGCTCCTGAGATATATTTTCTTTTTATAAATTTAGTTTCCATCTTCCAGAAAATTATTAAACTATTTTTCCCACTGAGAATTCTACTACAATTCTTCATTTTTATAGAGTTTTGCTTTATTTTTATCCTTTTTTTATTAAATGAAATTTCAAAGAAGAAAAAAAGTGCGTGAGCAGACTTTAATGTTGGCATGAACTACCATTAAAGATATCAAGTATACTTGAACTATTTTCAATATAATTTTTGAAAAATTGAAACCGTAATTTTTAATGCTCACTCTGAGGTTTTGACACCACTACATGCCCAAAGTACAAATTAATCATTTCATCTGGATGCTCTGGGATTGATCCCAGTTTGTTTTGGTCCAGTTCATATTTATCTAGAAGGAAAGAAGGTTGATATAGCTTCCACCATAATTGTCATTCCAGGGATTGAGGCTAGGTGGCCCAGGACCCAAGGACTTTCCTGGAGCTGAACACAGTTCTCAAAGGCAGTGTCTCTGGTAGCATTCCCTCTCTCTTAGAAAAGTAAACTTGACCAAATACAGTAAAAAATATATGCTATTATTTATTTAATGATATAAACCTAGTGTTTTTCTCTCACTGTCAATATCAAGTGGAAAAATTTCTTGTAATGCAGTTTATCGTGATTTAGCTTATCTTTAAGCTATTTATAAACACAAATCTCTATCTCAGTGTTAAAAGCAGTCATGTTCATTTTTTTTTGTTAATTGAATTCTCTATTGGTACATTTCATATGCACATCATGATCACATTCGACATTGGGCATTTGTACTAGAATATAACATGAGTTAGTTCTTACTTTTAACTATTCACCTATCCAACTACAAACCCCACCCCTGTATACATATGATTTCTTTTCCTTTTGAACATAATATATTTTCTTGCCTCCATACTTACCCCTAACCTTTTCCCTTTGAGTATTTCCTATTTCACAATATCTATCATACATTCTAAAACTCATTTACACTTGCAGATTCTCATACCAGAGAAAAGGTATGGTACTTACACATCTGTGACCTATTTATTTCACTAATTAGTATGTCCTCAAGGCATGTCCATTTGAGTATAAATGGCTCAAACTTATCATTCTTATTTTTATTTTTTAAAATTGAATTCTTTACTGGTACATTTTATATATAGCTCACAATCACACTCAACATTGGGGAATTTGTACCAGTGTATGACAGAAGTTAATTCTCATTTTTACCCATATCCCCTCACCCCTTATATACATGCCCTTTCTTTTTCTTTCTAAATCATATTTATTCTTTCTCCTCATTATGTTCTCCTACCACATTCCATTTGAGTATTTCCTATTTTACAAAATCTATCATACATTCTAGAACTCATTGACATCCACAGGTTCTCCTACCAGAGAAAAAATTTGGTATTTTCATATCTGTACATACAGGAAACACACCTAATTCAGAAGAAAACCCATAGACTGAACATAAAGGGATGGAAAGCAATTCTCCATGCCAAAGAAAACTCCAAAAAAGCAGGAGTGGCTATCTTGTTTGCAAACTTATGATTGTTTTATTAAAAAACACATTTTCTTTATCTACACTTGATCTTAGCCAAAAGGCCAAGAAGCAATACATCTTCTTTATCTAGTCTCCAGTTGATGGACATTTGGGTTGTTTCCAAGATTTAGCTATCACAAAATGATCTGTTATGGACATGGGTGCACATATGTTGGTATGATATGATTCTTTTAATTCTTTTTTGTATATCCCTAGCAGGGTCAAATGGGACCTCTAATTCTACTTTTTTTTTTTTTAAGTAATCTCCACACTGATATTCACAGTGGTTGCACCAGTCTACATTCCCACCAACAGTGGAGAAGGTTCCTTCCTCTCTACAGCATCACCACCATTTGTTGTTGGTTAATTTTGCAGTATCAGCCATTCTTTATAGAGTGAGATGAAATCTCAGTATTATTTTCATCTGCATCACTACTTTGAAAAGTACAGCACTCTGAAAAAGGAGATTGAAGAAGATATCAAAAAATGGAAAAACATCACTTGTTTATGGGTAGGAAGAACTAACATTGTTAAAATGTCTATACTTCCACAACTACTTTACAGATTCAATGCAATTCCAGTTAAAATCCCAACACCATACTTCACAAATCTAGAGAAGATAATCCAAAAACGCAGCTGAAACCACAAAAGACCTAGAATAGCAAAAGCAATTCTAGGCAACAAGGACACAGTGTGTGTGTGTGTGTGTGGGGGGGGAATTGTGATCAACAACTTGAAACTATACTACAAAGCCACTGTTATAAAAACGGCATGGTACTGGCAAAGTAACAGACCTGAATATCAGTGGAATAAATTACAAGACCCAGAAACAAATCCACTAAGCTACCTTATCTTTGACAAAGGAGCCAAACATCCTCAATGGAGGAAAAATAACCTCTTTAAAGAATGGTGCTGGAAAAAGTAGACTTTGACCTGCCAAAGACTAAAGCTATCTCTGTCCTATCTCTGTCACTGTGTACTAAACTAAAATCAAAGTGGATTAGAGACCCAAACATTAAAGCAGAAACACTAAACCTACTTGAAAACAGGTTAGGTAAAACTCTTGGAGACGTTGGCTTAGGGAAAGACTTTATGAACAAAACCTCTGTAGCATGGGAACTAGCAGAAAGAGTTAACAAATGGGATCTCATCATATTAAAACTTCTGCACAGCAAAAGAAACCATCAGCAGAGCTAAAAGACAACCAACAATATGGGCAAAAAACCTTTACTAGCTGTTTCTCAGACAAAGAGCTACTATCTAAAATATATAAAGAGCTTAAAAGAGTTGTGCTTATTTTCTTGGTGGTACCTCCTAACATGGTGTTTCAAATTTAATTGTTTTTCTTTTGGTGGTACCAGGGATCAAACTTGGGCCCTTGTGCTTCCCAAGGTAGGTGTGGTACCACTTGAGCTAAATCCCACTCCCCCTCAAATTTATTTATTTATTTTTAGGCTGAGAAAGAATAAAAGAGCAATCTGTGACATTTAGAAATTGGTCTTGCATTTAGAGTCAAGCCCAGTTATTTTCCTAGTAGATTCAAATAATTTCACAAAATATCAACATAGGACAAGTTCACTCTGAGACTATGATAAAAAGAAATGAAGAGAGGCCATTATGTAATGTTTGCCTACACATAGACAAAAAAATGGCATCACTATACTACCTACAAAATGCAAGCCCTCCCCCTCTTGGTCAAAGTGAGTAACTGCTCTTTAGTCACTGTAGATAGGATTTATTGAGATGATGCATATAAAATTGTATTCTGACCACATCCAATTTAGAAAAACTTCCATTTATTTCTTAATAAAAACCATACATCGCAGCCTGGTCCTGCAAGAGACTCTTTTTTTCTTTCTTAACACCTTTTACTGAGACTCCCTTGTGTTCCCCATGTTTATTCTTCACTGTAATGAATAATAAACACAACTTGCTTAATTGCTTTTACATTCCCAGGAGTTGTTGTCTAAAGGGCACTGTAAACTGTATTTGAAATGCCTTTAAAATATTACACTATAATGCAATATTTAAATAAAATGATAATGTTTATAAACCATCTCTGATCCTTTTGTGTGTCTTCTGAAAAGAAATCACCAAATAAATGAAGTACAGTTCCTAAGATTAGCAATGCTTGGAATCAGGGGAGGCTATGTGATGCTGAAGGAACAAAGAAAATGCAAAGCCTCGGGGCAGAGAGAAAAACATTCACTACTCTTATGCTGTAGGCACTGACATAGACAGTTAGGGTCTCCAGTTGATGGAGACTCAATTCTGACACTTGCTCCTTTGGTTACTGAGTTAAGGAAACTAAGGGATTATGAAATATCTGCGGTTTCCTAAATATTCCGTCCAGAGATGTTTCTCCAGTAGAATGGACTCTTTACTACAAACTCGATAGGTTGCCAGGGGTGGTTGTAACTCAGATTGGTTGTAAATCAATATAGCTGAGATCTGGATGTTTACCTGGATACATGCAATAGATAGAAGCAAGAGGAGAAGCAAGAGGAGGACATGATTCCACTAACCTATGTCCATCCAGTGGTAACTCGAGAGTTATACAACACATTAAAGCCTGAAGTCTCTGCTCTGAAAAATTTTTAAATTCAAAGAATTTACAAGGAAACATTTAAACTCATCCAGTAGCACTAATATTGGGTGAAACATTCCTCATTTTTAACCTAATTTTGCTATGATGCTGAATTTCATTTGACTTTCATTTGAATTTCATTTAACTTATTGCTCAGTGACCTTTTCTATTACAAATCCTGTATTTCTTGATTTTCCTCTATATCCTTTTAATTCTGTTGGCAACCTGGCCATTTATTTTCTAAATTTAGATATTATCTTTTATTACCATTCAAAAGAATCTTATATTCACCAACATGTTATATTAGCATTGGTTTTTCATCTTTTTTAAGGATGTAAGCTTCTTGATACAATATGTTATTACAGATGAGAATCTCACCATGTTTTTATAACTACATGTCATATTATGATACCATTTACCATTTGTTATAAAGGCTTGGTTCAAAGGAACCAAAACAGAAAGGGAAGTTTAAGATCCATAAATGCACAAATATTTGGTTTTAAGATTTCCAATAGAATTCCTTCAAATTCTATGACCATTTATCATGCACTGATGGAGACAAAGGGTCACATAGTAAATGTGGTAGGGTTTGTGTGTCCTAGGGTCTCTGTCATACGTCTCAACTCTATTAAAAGGCAAACTCAGCCACTGACAATGTGGCAATCACTATGTATGGATGTGTTCCGATAAAACTTTATTATGAAAAACACAAGTATGGCAAATTTGGTACATTTGTTCAGTCTCTAGAACATCCTTATTCCTTTTTTTTTTTTTTTTTTTGAGACAGGGTCTCACTTTCTAGTTTAGGCTGGCTCTGAGCTCACTATGTAGCCCAGGCAAATCTCAAACTCAGCAATCCTCCTGCCTCTGCCTCCTGAATGCTGGGATTACAACTGTGAGCCACCACACCCAGAATTGTGTGGTGTGGTACTGATTGCTGTTGAGTGTGAGTCACCATGCCCAATATCATATCATTGTATGTGGTTACCGGATTGGGATCAGGATCGAACCAGGGACCTTGTGCTTGCTAGGCAGGCGGCAGAACCACTGAGCTAAATCTCCAGCCCTAGAACATCCTTATTCTTGCAAGCATTTCTTCCTTACCATACATTTTGACATGTATGGTATCCACTCACGACCACATGCAGGGCATTAGGATATTTAAAATATGAATATGAGCATATTTAACCTAAATTTTTAATTAGAAATAAAAATATTTAATTATGTGGTTAAATATGTGATTTACTGGTAGCTAAAATGAGTACACACTTAACATCATTTTCAGTACTCCACATTAAAAAATGTTAAACTCTTCATAAATCTTCAAACTAAATGAGTTCTGTGATTAGGGAAGTATACTAATACATTATATAACTATTCTGAAAAATCAATCTGTAAATGAAATACAATAAGAAGTGACAAGAAGCCAGGTTTGCTGGGCCTGGAGATGACTATAACCCCCCCACAAATGACAGACTGGGATCATGCTGAGGCCAGTCTATGTAATTTAGAGAAATCCTATCCCAAAATTTAAAAGAATAAAAATAAAAAATATCCATAGAGGTAGTTCAGTGTGAATACCATAGATTCAAACTCTATTACTAGAAAAAGGAAAGAAAGAAAAAGCAAAAGGAAGCTAAATTCATAGATGTCTTAATGAATTTGTAACTCTAATTTTATCTATTTTGTCACTCCACATATCCTTCCCTGACACACTTTTAGGTGAAAAATCTCTGCTTGCAAAGCTCTACCTTCATTGTGAAAATCGAAAGCAAAATTATTATTTGATAAAAATATAACAAATTTCATTCTGGTCTGTTTTATGGAAACCAGATGTCTGTGTGACCATGGAAAAGAACTATGATTGAGGTATTTAAACAAATTTTTCAGGATCATTTGATATAGTTGAATAATTGAGTGCGATTTATTGCTGACAAAGAATGCCAGAATGGTTTAGTCTTGCATTGATTTCTTGAATCATGTATAATTACACAATACTTTTCTGTTAGAACTTTAATTTGGAGATTCCCCAAATCATAAATTGTAACAGTAAGTGAGTTCTGTTTTTATGGTTTATTTGAATTATTCTAGTTTGAGAACAACATCAACTCTTAACACAGGTGAGATGGCTAGAATAAACTTAAAAAATCATGAAACACTCATCTGAGGGTTAGGACTTCCTAGTAAATTAGTACATACAAGAAACTGCTTCTTACTATTGCCTCCCAAGTGCTGGGATGACAGGCGTGAGCCACCACACCCGGCACTGTGGTAAGTGGTATTGATGGCTGGTGGGCGTGAGTCACCACGCCTAGCATTCTATGTGGTTACCGGGATTGAACTCAGGGCCTTGGGCTTGCAAGGCAGGCGCCAGAACTACTGAGCTAAAGCTCCGGCCTGGGAAATTCTTGATTTTTATGGAGACATAAATGCATATATGTAGGATCATTTTGTGTATTAACAAAAGATTAGTAAAAAATGACAATAAAGAATAGAATAATTAAATATCATTCATTCAAGTTCCTTATGAGATAAAAATAAGTTAAATTGCATTAATATAAATTGAAACAATAGTAAATTAAAGTCAAAATTCATATGAGAATACAATCTGACTTAAATTTTTAACAGACCAACTTCAATAATATATTGCTTAGACACAGATATATAGGTTGAAAATCATAAAACAAAGGAAGGAAATAATTGATACTGAAGTTAGAATATTGGCTAACAGGGAAAGTAGGTTAGGTAAGGAGATGATATAGAAAAAATAATGTAGGAAGAAATTACAGAATGAGATTTCCTATTTTTACTTCCCTAAGGGTACATGGACACTTTAAAAAATAGTACATTGTTTAAAGTCTTACAGATACTTACAAATTCCTACAAAGATGATAGCTGGCACTCTAAATTGGTACTATATTAGAAGTAAATATCCTGCCAAAGCTGAATTTCAAAGAATGTCGGTTGTATGAACCCTATTACCTTTATCATAGTACATGGTCATACCAAAATTATTTCATTCTCTGGTTCTAAATGCAATTTTCAACATTTAACAACAAATATCTGCTTTACTCTGCCACAAGACTTATCATACACAATCAACTAACCCAAATGGTTTAATTATATCGTCTCTAGCCAGTCATTCATTGCCTTGTATGAACACAGGGCATAAACGTGGCAAATCTTGGTCTGAAGAGCATCGAGGCTGACATCATCTGTGTCGAGTTTTTGAGGCCTCGCTTGGAGACTATGTGCTCAGCGGGAGAGAAGCTTGGAGTCAGGAATGAGTGGCTAGGAAAAGGGAAGGAACACCACAAAAATGGACAGGGTAGATTTCTGAAAGAAAAGGGCTAAATGTCTCAAAAAAAGACATTCTCAAATAAATGAAAGATTTTTAAAACCTGCTATTAGTCACCCAGGAGGGCAAGAACCAAAAGGAACATGACTATTTACTCACTCAACAGAATTTATCATGTATCACGTAATGCACTAGTTATGGTGCTGATATGTATACAGGGAGTTGTATGATACTTGTCAGAAAGAATCACTGAAGGAGAAGGCTATTTTCATTCTCTAAAATCAACCCTTGGTAAATTACATGGAAATCTAGAAAACATCAATGTTAACAAAGGTTCTTTTAGAGAGAGAAAGCATTTCAGAACCATGGACATTTTTGTCTTTCTACTTTAAGACAGAAATGTGTCCAATTGCCAACATTTTTGGGAAAAAATTACTGAGTTATGAAGTTGGCTCAAACAATTAGACCTAAAATTCATCGCTCCAAATCCTAGGGAATCTTTTTCTCCACAGATACTGATTTCTACTAATTTTTTTGGAAATAGGGTTTTTGTAGTTAAGGCTAGTCCTGAGCTCACTATGTAGCCCAGGCAAGCCTTGAACTCAGCAATAAAAAATGTATTTAAACTACAAACCCCTTAAGCCTACATCATAATTAAGCAAAACAAAAGCAAAGCAGGAGATACCTCACTACCTGTCCTTAAAATGTACTCACAATGCTATAGCAAGTAAAACAGTGTGACATCAGTATAAAAATAGAAACATGGATCAATGAGAAAGACTAGAGAGCCTTGAAATAGACTAAGACCGAGACCTTTATGTCAAACAGATTTCCAAGATGTTAAGAATAGGAATTGGAGGGCCGGAGGGTTAGCTCAGTGGTTCCGGCGCCTGCCTCGCAAGCGCAAGGTCCTGAGTTCGATCCCTGGTAACCACATGTAATGCTGGGTGTGGAGACACGCCCACCAACAATCAACACCGCATACCACAATGCCGGACGTGGTGGCTCACGCCTGTAATCCCAGCACTTGGGAGGCAGAGACAGGAGGATTGCTGAGTTTGCGGCGGCTTGCCTGGGCACCATAGTGAGCTCAGAGCCAGCCTGAACTACAAAGCGAGACCCTGTCTCAAAAAAAAAAAAAAAAAAAAGAATAGGAATTGGAGAATGGAGAATATTTCAATAATTGCAATAGGAAAACTGCATAGCTGCATGCAGAACAATCAAGTTCCTTCCTCTCACTAGTTACAAAAATTAACTCAAAAAGGATTAAGTACTTAACAGTTTATACCTATAGCCACAAAACTACTAGAAGAATGGGAAATGGTCCAGCACATTGGAATATACGAGGATTTTTTTTTTTCAGACAAGACCACAAAACCACAGGAAACCAAAGCTAAAAAATGTAAATGGAGCATTAAACTAAGATTCTGATCCACAGCAGAGGAAATACAGTAATAGTGCAGAGACAACCTATAGAATCAAATACAATATTTATAATTTATACATCAGACAAAGCATCAAACTGCAGAATGTATAAGTCGTTTCAGCAACTCAATAGCAAAATCCAGAGCAAAACCCACCATCCAAGCAGCAAACAAAACACTGAATGACCTAGATGAAAAAATGCCAATATATCTAAATAGATATTTCTTAAAAGACATTCAAATGGCTAAGAGGCATATGAAAAAATCTTCAAAGCTACTAAGTATCAGAGAAGTACAGATCATAACTGATTATATAGCATTTCATTCTAGCCAGAGTGACTGTTATTTTAAAAAAATGACTAAAGGTAGAAAGTATTGGCGAGACTGTGGGAAAAAGGAAACGCTGGCAGTGTTGGGGGAAATGTAAATTACACGTTGCCATTAAGCAAATAATGTCTTCCAAAAATTAAAAATGGGATTGCCATATGATCCAGCAACCCTACTCCTGGCTAGACACACCCTAAGGAAATGCAGTCATTCAGGTGAACAAACATCTGCACGTTCACCTTTCTTGCACCTTCATCCACAATAATAATAATTTTAAAAGGAGGAAACATCCTAAATGTCAATTAATGGATGAATGGATAAAGAAAACATGGCACATATACACATGGGTTACTACTCAACCATAAAAAAGAATGAAATCCTGTCATTTTGTCAAGATCAATACAATTAGAGATAAATAAAATAAGCCATGCACATAAATACTAGCAACATATAATCCCACTTGTGTGGAATCTAAGAAAGGTGGTAGCACAAAAGTTAAGAATAGAATGTTTATTACAAGAGGGTGAATTTTACCAGGGAGATGGATAGATTTAGAGAGTGGGATCATTAGGTACTAAGTTACAGATATGAATAGAAGTTTGGGGCACTATTGCCTAGTACGGTGGCTACAGATAACAATAGTATCTTGCAAAAAAGATATTTGTACATTGCAAAAAATAGAAAAAAGATTTCAGAACTTTTCACCATGAAATATATGAGGAAACAGATATGTTTACCCTAATTTAAACATCACCCATCATACATATATATATTTCCTTCCCATTTATATATATATATGTGTGTATATATATATATATATATATATATACTGTGTGCATTGATATGTACAATTTCAATGTTTTTATGTAACAATAAGAAATTTTAAAATGAATTATTATATTCAGAGAAACCACAAAAATGATGCAATTAATGCAAATAGAAAAGGCAAATTGATGAATTAGCATTAAATATTAATTTAATACTAGTTAAAATTGAATGATATGAGAACAAAACACTGAAATCAAAGATGAATGGAAATAAACAGCATATTGATAAAACTAACTATACATATATCAGTATCAACAGTTTAAATTAAAAGAGATTACCAAATTACAATGTAATAGAGAGTCACTACTCTGTCCTCTCAGAATAAAACATGCTTTAATATAAAACCAAAAATATGAAAAAAAGGAATGGAAAATGATATGCCACATACATATGAAGTAAAAATTAGATATATTAAATTGAACATAAAATAGGATTCAAAAATGTGTTTTTCATATAAAAAGAATATTTTTCATGAGAAAAAACAATCACAACTCTGTATATATATATATATATATATATTTTTTTTTTTGAGACGGTCTTGCTTTGTAGTTCAGGCTGGCCCTGAGCTCACTATGTAGCCCAGGCAAGCCTTGAACTCAGCAATCCTCCTATCTCTGCCTCCCGAGTGCTGGGATTACAGGCGTGAGCCACCATGCCCGGCACAACTATGTATATATTTAATAAAAGATTCAAAATGCAAAAGTTGTTGGAAAATTACACAAATGGAGATTTTTAGCAGCTGTATATGTATGTTAGGTTTTCTAGCAAGTAGACACCGAAGTGGAGTTGGAAGTTTAAACATTTTAGTTATAGACTGTCTTCTATGACGTGAACATGCAGGAATATTAGATAAGAAGAAATAGTTACCTGTGTTAGAAAGTCCAGTGCAAACATTAGAGTTCAATGTCAGAGAAAGTTGACTAATGTAAGTACTTGTATCACATCCCTGATCACCCATTGACTGGGGATTCTGAGAGATCAGTAAGATCTTCAAAATACCAACACAGACCTAAAAGACTTAACATTTGGAGACAGAGGTCACATGTCCTGAGAAGCACATCTTTATGTTTATCATGACTGATCAGAGGTTCTGAAGAGCAAGTAAACCAAGGAAAGTAGTAAGTATAACAGATATTTTCAGTACACTGTCAAAAATTAGCATATGTACCAAGATGCTAGGAAATGAGGGTTTGATATATTGCAAAACACTAAACTATTATACAAATTTTGTGTGTTCACAAAATCACTATAATTATATAAGAAACCAGTTACAGAAAGACATGAGAAATCCAAGACTCTTCAGAATTAAAAGTATATATTTATAAAATTATAATGAAAAATATCATACTTTACATGGTTAATTACCAAAGTTTCTAAAATCACACATTTGTGCAGACACACACATGCACACAAACACATACATCATAGTTAGACCAGTTTCTGGCGGCAAATCCTGATATTTCATTTCTGTTTCTTCTCACAGAAGTATATTTTATAAGAGTGAAAATAAATTGATGAAATCTGTTTCTAAGTGTATCCTTTTCGTTATTCTTTTTTTTTTTTTTTTTTTTTTTTTTTTTTTTTTTTTTTTTT
>PVIC010037273.1:0-18170 GCA_004025085.1 Thryonomys swinderianus | reverse complement strand
CCAGTGCTCATATCAACGAGAAGATCTGGTATTTGCCTATCTGTGCTCTATTGATTTCAATCCTTAACATGACCTCCAGGTGCATTCATTTTCACATAAATGAATCAATCTTGTCATTCTTTGTGGCAGAATAGTATTCCATTTTATAAAAAAAAAAACCCACACATCTTCTTTATCCAGTCTCCAGTTGATGGACATTTGGGTTGTTTCCAAGAATGAGCTATCACGAACTGAGCTGCTATGAACAAGGGTGTACATCTGTCTTTCCACTGTGTTTCCTAAATTCTTTTGGGTATATTACTAGCAGGGGGATGGCAGAGTCAAATGGGACCCCTAGTCCTAGTTTTCTGAGAAATCTCCACACATATCTCCACAAAGGTTGCACAAGTCTGCAATCCCACCAAAAGTGGAGAATGGTTCCTTTCTCCCCACAGCCTCACCAACATTTATTGTTTGTTGATTTTGTAATAGCAGCCATGCTTTGTGGAGTGATATGAAATCTCAGTGTTGTTTTCATTTGCATCTCTCGAATGACCAGTGATGTTGAACATTTCTACATATGTTTCTTAGCTGCTTTAACTTCTGCCCCTGAGAAGTGTCTGTTCATTTCAGATGTCCATTTTTGAATTGGGTCTTTAAACTTGGGGAGGCTGATCGGTTTAAGTTCTTTATATATTGCAGATAATAGCCCTTTGTCTGATAAACAACTAGTAACGATTTTTTCCCATGTTTGTGGTTTTTTGGCAGTGTTGGTGACTTCTTTTGTTGTGCAAAAGCTTTTCAGTAGAATGAGATCCCACTTGTTGATTCTTTCTGCTAGTTCTTGTGCTATAGGGGTTTTATTCATAAAGTCTCTGCCTAAGCCAATGTCTCCAAGAGTTTTACCTAGCCTGTTTTCCAGCAGGCATATTTTTTCTGTTTTTAATGTTTAAGTCTCATATCCATTGTGAGTTTAGTTTTGTGCATGGTGAAAGAAATAGGTCTAGCTTTAGCTTCTGGCAAGTTGAAGACCAATTTTCCAGCACCGTTTGTTAAAGAGGCTGTCTTTCCTCCATTGAGCATGTTTGGCTCCTTTTTCAAAGATAAAGTAGCTTAGAGTACCCGGGGTTGTTTCTGCATTTTCTAATCTATTCCACTGTTCCTCAGGTCTGTTACTTTGCCAGTACCATGCAGTTTTTATCACAGTGGCTTTATAGTAGAGTTTTAAATTGGGGATTGTAATACCCCCGGCCATGTCGTGGTTGCTTAGAATTGCTTTTGCTATTCTAGGTTTCTTGTGGTTCCAGATGAATTTTTGTATTATTTTCTCTAGCTCTGTGAAGTATACCATTGGGATTTCAATTGGAATTGGATCGAATCTATAGTAGCTGTGGAAATATAGCCATTTTGACAGTGTTGGTTCTCCCTACCCAGGAACAAGGGATATCTTTCCACTTTCTGATTTCCTTTTCTATCTCGTTTTTCAGAGTCCTATAGTTTTCAGAGTAGAGGTCTTTCACTTCCTTTGTTAGGTTGATTCCTAGGTATTTCACTTTTCTCGGTGCTACTGTGAAAGGGATTGACTCTGCAATTTCTCTTTCAGTGAGTCTGTTAATGTGTTTCTTAAAACTGTATGTAAAGTTTTAGATAGAGCAAGTGCCTATATAGTTAGATTTATTTAAAGTTCAAAAATTTATACTACATTTCTGATACGATTTATTTTGTTATGGTATCATTTTTACTCTGAAGTGTTGAATCAATACTAACCAGTCACCCCTTTGTAATCTTAGAAAGTGGCTCATCTTGAACAGGAAGCACAGATCGCTATCAAACTTTTTAGCTGATAACATTTGTCAGTTTTGTCATGCTCTTAATATATCCCACTTATCTCTAATGAGAATAAATCAATATCTGAATATTTTCACTAGATTCTCTTAAATGAGCCCTAAAAGATGCATAAGAATACATGAGCTCTACTGAATATATGAGCTATACCTGCAAACCCAAGCATTTAGGGGGCTGAGGCAGGAGGATTATGATCTCCAATCCAGACTGAGCTACATAATGAGTTCAAAACAGGCCTAGGATACAAAAGAAGCCCCCGTCTACTAGTGACTCATTGCTGGGAGACATTCTACACAATTTTGGGGAAAGATCATTTCCCAGTTTAATTATGGTTAGGGATGTGGGAGACCTCAGTGGTCCTGTGATGCTATGATACTCAAGGGCAAGATGACATCAGATGGAGACACCCTGGGTCTTTGAGAATTGAGTAGAAATGTTTCACATGGGGAGGGACAGAGTCTTTATCAGATTAACTCATTCCACCTACTGTCAAGAGAACATCTCATCATCCTAATCAACATAAATTCCTGTCACCTAAGCTCTCATTAGCATAAAAACTTCAGAGTAATAGGATAACCATAACTACCACCCTTCTGGTCATCTGATATTTCCTCCAACTATAACATCCTCATCAAGTTAGGATTGCTACCTTTGTCTGAGACATTGCAAACTCCCTACCAGTCCAATAAATTGTGGCAAGCTGGGAGTGTCTTTGACTCTGCCCACTCAGAGGCCCTGACCTTCCGGTTCCCTCTACTGTGAAACTGTGGAAGTCTCTGCCATCCTCTTCTCTTTTGCCCTCACCATCCCCCTTTCTAGGTAGTCACAGGACTGACTGACTTCCAATGCCAGTGGTCCTCTAATCATCCTTACTTTCTTATTTTTTTATTACTTACATGATATTACAGAAGTAAAACAAAGATGACTTTTGTCATGAGATCCACTGAATAACAAGTCTTTTGAAAAATATACGTTAGTGTTACATTTTATGTTTACATATAGGAAAGGTCAAAAGAGATGGAGGGAAATCCCAGTGGTCGAATGGTCATTCCGAGTCAGTGCAGCTGCAGCCTAGTGATTTCACTTCTTCATTCCATTAGTGGGTCTTATGTTTATGTCCAGGCCTACAGATTATATTGTATGTATGTACTGTATTAAATTTCTACTCCTATATCACTGTATTTAACATTGAACTTCAACCTACTTAAAAGTAGAAGAAGCAGTTATGACAGGAAGGTTATGGGGAATATAGCACAAGGTGTGGTCACTCCCAAATAAATTTAGAAAAGTTCCAGATTTTGATTTACTACTAATGTAGCTCAAAAATAAAGGCTTCTCTCAGAAACTTAGTTTTCTCACCTGTAAAATTATGATTAAAATATGGAAAATGCAAGGAAAATTGTTTTAATTGAATTCTTTATTGGTACAATTTACATACATCTCACAATCACATGCAACATTGGGGAATTTGTACCAATATATGACACAAATTAATTCACATTTTTACCCATATCCCCACCCACTCACAACTCCCCACCCCCTATATACATGCTCTTTTATTTTCTTTCAGAATCATATTTATTCCTTTCCCTTATTACATCCCCACACCAAATTTCCCTTGGAAATTTTCCATTCTACAAAGACCATCATACTTTCTAGAGCTCATTTGCATCTATAGGTGCTCATTTTTCTCATAGCAAACACTAAGCAGTTCCTTACTGATTTAGTGATATCTGAGTTTACTATATGCCACTAAATCACTTTAACTCCTAATTATCTCTTGTCTCTAAGATGTATCAGAATTTTTTTTCTTATCTGCTCAAGATCTTAGAGAAGATAACCTCATGGTCTCTAACATTTTGCAAAGTAATGACAATGTAATAAATCTAATCTTTTAATGCATATATTTTAAGAAATTACATCACAGATCTGAAAGAAAAGAATCAGTCCTAAAATATAACTATTAATACAGTCAAGGTGCAAAATTCATGCCAGTATTTTAAGGATATTATCTTATCTTGTAAAATACTTTGGTCTGTAGAGCAGAAGGTTTTTGTTTTTTATTTGTAATGGAGAGTGATAAAAAAATTTCTAATCGTTTTTGCACTACACTCTTGCACCTTTCCACCTATTTGTCCCTGGTCCAGATCGAACTCTGCTGCATCGTCTTGTGTGGTTAAAGTGTGACAGAATGCAATTTAGTAAGTAGAGAGGTGAAGTGACATGAGGCATGAAATTTGAAAATGAATGTCACACCACTTTTCATATTGAATACTTAGCATTAATTCTCAGTGCAGGCAACTCGATGAAAATATTTTGTTGCAAAACAGAAGAAAGTGAGGGACTTTTAATGTTCTTGGCAGGTATGAGGAAGTTCAAAAAATTGCTGTCAAAAATCCAACAGATGTTTAGCTATACACTGAGAGTCAAGGGCTGGCAATTCTATCTCTCTCAATTATACCCATACTATCAATTATGGACATTTACAGATCTGTCACCAAACAGGTGCGTATTAGTGATTTAGGGCAATATCTAATGGGATTTTTTGAAGCTACAGTGTGGCTTTTTAATTTTGCTCAAGCCTTCCACACCCCGCCCCTCTGCCCTCACCTCACCCACCCCACACCCCAACAACATATCTTTTTGCATTTTGTCAGCTCTAACTTACATACATCAGGAGAGGAGTCAGGTGAGCCTGAGTGAACTAGAAAAAGATGTAGAAAAAAGAAGACAAATGCCAAATACATTTTAGTCAATTGGTAAGATATTTCTGGATATTTTTGGAGAAACTTATAAAATTGTTTCTTCACAATTAAGCATTCATTGGCTCATTAATTTAGCAAGTAAAAGCATATTTTTGTTTTTGAATTTCAGCTGTACAATTAGTTTTGAGCTGCCTCATTTAGACACTGAAACACTGTATTCCACCCACTTCTGACAAAGAAGAAAATGTCCTTCTTTTTTCCTTCTTGTTAGGAATACTTGGTACGTATGTGCTTATGAATTGTCTTCCTTTCATGCATGATCATTTTAGATACCTGGTTATAATTTAAGAGTTAAATAAATAATAACTGCAAGCTGCTTTTTAGAAAACATAAGTTTTATGAGGTACATGCCTGTGGGAATGCAGAGCAGTCTTGCTAAGGATGCCTTGGTGAAAAACGTATCCTGGAAAGAATTCTTCTCTGTGGGCTACAGATTCCAGGCATAGTCATTTAATAAAAAGTTCAACAAGGGCCCCAGGTACTGCAGGTAAGTCTTTGAAGGAACATATGCAACTGGGTGTTTAAATTCTTCTTTGTTAACATCCAGACTCACTTCCTCAAAGCCATAAATCAAGTCCTCAAATGTCCTTCAAAATGTTGGATGAAAGGAATAAAAGTGATACTTTAGTTCCTACTGCAATTCACAGTTAGATGGTAAAATGTAGGATTTGTGGCCGGGCAAACTTTTGATTTTATGGATTTCACATCAAACTCAGTGCTTGCTGATTTATGTTTGGGCACCAATCAGACCAAAGCTTTGAGGCTCTTAGTCCCTGTAAAGCACCAGGTAAAGAATCAAAGGAAGAAAATTCAGTGCAAATCATGTTAGTACATTTATTTTAAAGGCACATACTCCTGCCTAGAAAAAGAATGTACTATCAAAGTGTGTGTTCCTTTTGTTTCTGAAAAAAATTGAATTTTTAAAAAAATGTGACTTTTTAATATTTGTTTCTAAGTACCATCATTGATATAAACATTTTTCAATGAAAAAGTGTGTAAGTTGCTTCGGTTTTTCTAGTTAAATGGATTTAATTATTTTTACAGAAACATTAATTTTGACCAAATTTGTTTGGACTCTAAAATGATCTTCTCTTATTGTGTTCTGAAGTATAATCAGATTGAATTTATTTTGCATCCAAATATAGCATTTTTACTAGAAAGTAGGCACAAATATGGGTTTTCATATGATATTCTACAAGATATGTCATATTCTTTTTTTTTTTTTTTTTTTTGCTTTTTGAGACAGGGTCTCACTTTGTAGTTCAGGCTGGCCCTGAGCTCACTATGGTGCCCAGGCAAGCCGCCGCAAACTCAGCAGTCCTCCTGTCTCTGCCTCCCGAGTGCTGGGATTACAGGCGTGAGCCACCACGTCCAGCATTGTGGTATGCGGCGTTGATTGTTGGTGGGCGTGTCTCCACACCCAGCATTATATGTGGTTACCGGGGATTGAACTCAGGACCTTGTGCTTGAGAGGCAGGCACCGGAACCACTGAGCTAACCCTCCAGCCCTGTCATATTCTTATCTAATCAACCTAGCTTATTATCATTTCATTGCTAACTATATTTCGCAGAGCTCAAAAAACCCCACAAATTTCAGGAAAAAAGAATAAAGCATTGTTATTTACTGTAGAAGATTTGACTTATACAGTGTATTTCTGTAGTTTGGGAAAATAATCCATATAAATTTAAATGGAATTACTTTAAACATAGTGGTATTTTTAGCTGCATAACTATACTACATCTTGGCCTCAAAAGAGCACACATTTATCTAGGGTATGTTGCTGATTCAAGATTATTAAGGTATGTGATATGCATACTATGTGTCTCCCTGGCAGTTGGACATACACAAGTAGGTAAAAGCTTCATTTCTTATCATATCATGAGGGGTGAAAGAAGATATCAGTCTCTTCGCTTGGAGGCCTTTTGCTATCTAAGGCAAAAGCAGCAGCCAGAATATCCGCGGGATGTCCAAACCTCTTCCTCGTGTCTCTCAAGTTTCATGAGGCTAACATGGCATATGATGAATGGCAGATGCCCACACACGCAATGTGCTGTATTAGCATCACTGAACACTGACCTGGTGGAATTCTCTGCCTTCACAGTAAATGAATGGCTCTTCCATTTGTGTTAGCAGAGATCTCCACTCAATGCTTGTGATGGCTCACTCTGCAAACAAGCCTTCAGTAACAGTCCAGGCAAGAAAGCATGTAGAGCCAGGTGATTTTTGACAAACTCAACAACATTCTACCTTAATGATATATCTGCCTGCAGAAAAAGTCCAAGTCATTTTCCTTATCATTGTTATAGGAATAATTCTACAATTCAGAGATACTATTCTGCCTGTAATAGCCGCTTCATAGTGGATGTTTCTCCTGAAATAACAGATGAGGATGACTAAAACCTCAACAAAGTAACTTAAGAATTTACCTCTCAGAGAATACTAGCTTCATCGCTTACCCGTATCCTTGGTGCTGTTTTTCTATCCCATGAAGACAAGTTAAGATTTTTCTTAAGTCTTCTTATTTTCATTGCCATAGTTTAATTTCAGTGAATCTCATTAAACCTGCATATATTTAGTCTATCAATAATGTAAATAAACTTATCCAGTGATTAGTAAAGGCCCAGTAGTGAACTAAAATTGTGCATAGGTTACCTTATTTAATTCCCACAAATTCCTATAAAGAAGATCATATTATTATGGAGATTTTATAGGAGAAAAAAAACAAAGGTTGCAGAGGTTAAAGAAATTGCTGAATGTCTGTCTGTTCACTAGATGGGAATGACAACAAAATTTAAGCCTAGACAAAGGAGAGCTGGAAGCCTCCTCTGTATCTGCACCATCAATGTCTTTTATAACAAGAAGAGTCAGAAATATTGTGTAAGTATTCACTGGATCATCATATCAATGAATGAATCAATGGTGAATAAATTACTATTCAACAGAGTGCCTTTCACTGGATGTAGTAGATTTCTATTAAAAATTAATTCCGGCCAGAATCTAAGCAAGATCTACACTTTAAAAATGCACAAACATCAAATTAGAAACAAAACATTTAGGAAAGGCAAGTGTAATTATTAAAACAGGAGTATTATCTTATAGGTTTTCAAATAATTCTTATTTCTGGAATAAATTTACCACATTTTTACGTGGAAAGAGATATATACAGAAGATAGCCAAACACAAAATTAGTGCTAAATAGCCTTCATTTTTCCCCCATATTTAGCAATTTTAGAGTTGGTGGCTTTACAGAGTACATCATCAGATTCCTCATCTATGAAATGAGAGTATCGGTCTATACAGTCTCAAAGGTCCCTCCCAGCTCCATCATTTGCAAATCTCCTTAATTTGTATCATATGTTTTGCTAGTGTGCAGCATTTTCTCCTTTAGATTCAGATGCATTTCTTTCTTGCTCTGAGTCTATAGACCAGTGCTAATTGTCATACTTAATCCACATGCCGATTTGTAAGGAAAAACAATTCATTCAGGGCATGGCAGAGCATCTGCATTTGGAAGAGGGTGGAATGGGGGGGCCTGCTGTGCCTGCATTGAAACATCTGTTTCCCAAACTTTAAGCATCTGGGGAAGTCATCCAGAGAAAGGCCATCCACTGTGCTTTGATCTCCCTACTCTGCCACTGAAGCTCTGCTGGCCCATATGCTTGGGGAGAGCCAGCTTGTTCAACCCACTCTTGAACTTCGCTTTTCCTCTAGTTTCTGCCCCAGAAATTGCACTAGCATCAATCGAATGTGTAAATGAAATTATGGTCATGCTTTGGGTGACAGTGAGGCTATGTATTACATTGACTGGGCTGAATAAGTCAGCACTGTGCTTTACAAATTAACCAAAAGGGAAACAACAGAGAAGGGTCAACTTTAAACTAGGTGCAGAAGTAGATTTAAAAAAAAAAAAAGCATCTCAAATATTTTCTCCTTAATCCTTTAAGAGTCCTGTGAGTATACCTATAATTACTTCTATTTTGTAGGTGAAGAAACTGCTGATCAGATAGTTATTTAAGAGCCTATAATTAGTAAATATGGGATCTGTGCTCCAATCTAAATCTCCAGTTACAAATCCCTTATGGTTTTTATCCGTAGCATACCATCCAATGTGTCTCAAGGGACTGTATATACTTAAAAATACTTGACTCTCTAAACTAAATTGTACACATATATTAATGGAAAATATGTTTATATAGTAAAAATAATTTTATGTGTTTTCACTTAAAAAACAATTTCATGTTGTTTGTGTTTTTTAGAACACAAGTGATTCTCAAAAGTGATTCAATTTGGGCTGGAGATATAGCTCAGTGGTTCCAGTGCCTGCCTAGCTAGTGCAAGGTCCCTGGTTTCATCCCCAGTAACCACATACAACAATACCAGGCATGGTGACTCACACCCATCAGCAATCAGTACCACATACCACAGTGCCAGGCATGGTGGCTCCCCCCTGTAATCCCAGCACTCAGGAGGCAGAAGCAGGAGGATTGCTGAGTTAGAGGCTTGCCTGGGCTACATAGTGAGCTCAGGGCCAGCCTGAACTACAAAATAAGACCCTGTCTCAAAAACAAAAAACAAAAAACAAAAAAAAAAACACTCAATTTTATTATCTTTTTCTCTATCCATGAAAACAGTGAAGAATGAATGCTGGGGATGGATTCTGAATACACAGAAATGTCATGAAAATATTCTTCTCAATTCACAAAGTCTGTCATAACTTCAGGGTGATTAAAACTTGGAATATATTTTTAAGTCTATTAAAAATGGCATTGCTTTGGGGAAATTTGGCCTTGCTCTATTATAAGGTTTTATTGAAGTTATAGAATTAACAGTGATAAGAAATGTTCCATATAAGGGTTATATTGTTCAAAGTATTGCTATAGAATAAAATTTATACTACAGTAAAGGTTATAATGCCTGCTTTGTTATGTCTTCTAAAAACTCTTTTTCTTTATTAATATGTAAATGTGCCAATTTTTCATCTGTGGCAGTGGATATTTGTTGAATATTTTATTTTCAATAGAATCTATGTTTGTATCCCTTTAAATATATGTTTGATATTCCCTAATTAGATGAGGAAAGGAATCAGTTTTTCACTACACTTTAGGCACTGAAGCAGATGATTCTTTAATATATTTTATTCAATTAATAAAATGTTTCACTGAGTATCTGAAGTTTTCAATCTCTTTATTTTTCTGCTATTTTTAACTCAATTGTCTTACTTTCCATTTATAACATATATTAATAGAAAATAGCCGATATGAAGAATAAGTAAATGGGGCAGTGTTGGGAAGGCAAAGACCTGTACCCTTAGCCCTGAGCCACGTATAAAAGGGCAGAAGAATCTGCCAAGACTGACTCATTTGTTGCTGATGTTTTTCATGACCACTTTCATTTGAAACCATTGGTTGCCTCCTTAATACAGTCTGTTTCTCTTGCTTATTAGTAATAATTCAAATAAAAATAACATTTACCAAATGTAGGAGGTGTATGACTAATAAATTGAAAGCAGAAGGTATTACGTAACCAGAAAGGGGGTTAATTTAGAAAGTCAGATGTAGGAGCTGTGCTACAGCTAATGATCTCAGCCTTCTGGGAGGCTGAGACAATAGGATCTCAGATTGTCTTATTTATTTATGGATGGAGATGTCGGTCAAAGAAATGCTCTTTGTTCAATTCCCCATGCTGAATACCAGCAGTAAGAATAACAGCAACAAAAGTGGGAGGGGCCAGTCGGATGGACTCTTATTTGGGCCAACTCTTTTCCTTCATCCTGATTGGAAAGTGAGTATGGCTACAGAGTTGGAGCTGAAAATAAGGAGCTTCAGGAGGAAAATGTGAAATATATTCTTTCTTTCCGATAGCTGTTGACTAAAAAAAGAACTTCCTCTTGCACTGTATTCCAGAGCTTCAGTACCAGCCCCAGACAGCCTGGCACCAGTACTCCTCTATGATTAAAAAATTGATATTTATTTACATCCCTATCAATTGAGTTTTCAGTTATCACCATGCAACCAAATCTAATATCTAACAAAATTTCTCTGAGCTATCCAGCATATCTAGGGAATACAAGGGGAACTGAATGCCTTATGTTGGTCTACTACTTATTAGTGTCCATGTACATATATATTAAAATCAGGATAATTAGAACCCTCATCACAAAAATCTCATATACTCTCATACATGAGAGATACCAGGTCCTATTAGAAAGAGGGAAATGAATAATGAGAAAGTTTTCACAACTTTTACTATAATGTTTATGTACCATCATTTATTTGCCCAATCTCCATTCAGAGGTACTCATATAATTTACTTTTCAACTTTAAGCAGCATCTTTTTAAATTATTATGTACATGAATTACTGGAAGAATATTTTATTAAATATTATTATATTATATAATAAATAATAATATAATAAGAATATTTTATTAAATAGTATATTATTATATTATTTATTATATATTATAATATATAATATATAAATATTATATTTTATATATTATATTATGTATTTTTAAAAAAGGAATCATCATTAGAAATCAAATGATACTAACTTTTTTACAATACTTAATATAGACATGCCTGTTGTGACTATGTACTTCTGTAAGTACAAAGGAATGTTCAAAGTGTATTTGTATCTTTATTGCCATTTTGTCATTGTATGTACTTTGTCCATTGGTATGCACAAAAAAAACTCATGTAATGATTTTAAGTATTGTAATGTAAAGAAATATTTTGGCTGTTAACTCTATTTCCTTTGTGAGAATAGCTTATTTCCTTAGTTCATTATTTAAGGATTACCCTTTCTATGTTTAAGCACTGTCTCTGTCTTTTTATTCTATAGAGTGAACAAAATATTCCCACTTCCTATATTTAAAACTCCTCTCATAATATTTTAAATTGCGTGATTTCAGTGGTTTATAGTCTACAACTGTGTGGTGTCTTATAAAGTCCTTTACTGGTTTCATATTTATTAAGAATAAATGAGGCCCTGAGTGTGAGCGTTAACTACCATAAGTGCATGAAACCTGGATAGAATGTAAAGCACAGAAAGAAGTCTGTTGTCCTCAATTATTTTGTTGCTGCTTACTTTCATGCTGCCTCCTGCTTGCCATGAACCACTTTTCTTCTGTGATGCCACCCTGCCTTGGAGGAGCCAAAGATGAACTGAAAGTTCTACAGACTGTGAGCTAAATAAATCTTTCCCTTTAATTTTGGATGTTGGGTATTTTATACCCACAAAGAAAAAAAGTAATTAAGACAATATGTTTTATTGTGGTAAAAGATGGTTTCACGTGTAGTTAATATTCTATGACTGCGTGAAACTTTGTAATTCAAAAATAATAAATCTTCATACAAGTCTCATATGTCTTTAACAAAAATGTGTCTCTTTAGCGTTCACTGGCAAGTAGAGAAGTTTAAAAAACATATTTATTTTATTCATAAATTTTAATGTTTTTCTTGAGACAGGGTCTCACTTTGTAGTTCAGGCTGGCCCTCAGCTCACTATGTAGCCCAGGCAAGCCTCGAACTCAGCAATCCTCCTGTCTCTGCCTCCCGAGTGCTGGGATTATAGGTGTGAGCCACCACTCCTGGCCATAAATTTTAAATTATTATTATTATTATTATTGAGACAGGCTATCACTTTGTAGTTCAGACTTGCTCTGAGCTCACTATGTAGCCCAGGCAATCCTTGAACTCAGCAATCCTCCTGTCTCTGCCTCCCAAGTGCTGGGATTACAGGCATGAGCCACCACCTCCAGCCATAAATTTTAATTTTTAAATTTCCTAAATTCTGATTGTTTTACCTAATAGAATTAAGATTTTCCAGTGTTTAAAATAATTTTAGTGTTCTTAAATAAAAATCTAATAGTAGTATTCCTTCATGTATCAAACCACCTCGCAGTTAATAGCTCATAATAAAACTAGAGGAAACAAAATACTTTTTGTATGAAATGATCTAATCTGTCTTTTTCTCCAAAACTATGCTCATGTAACATCTCTTACATAATATCTTTAATGCTATCCATGACATAGCATGTATTATTAAAGTTCTTCATTCTGAGGAAGTCTTTTTTTTTTTTTTGAGACAGGGTCTTGCTTTGTAGTTAAGGCTGGCCCTGAGCTCACTATGTAGCCCAGGCAAGCCTCAAACTCAGCAATCCTCCTGTCTCTGCCTCCCGACTGCTGGGATAACAGGCATGATGAGGAAGTCATTTTTGATCCTCTCCTGAGAGAGGAGGATCCCTTACTCGACTTTGCTTACTGACAGCAGGATGTGCAAAACTTATTCTAATACCACATGTCTCCTAAAACTTGACCATAAAAGCAAATCTTCATGACTAAATGTTTATTACTGAATAAACAAACATATCTATATCTATATTTAATATTGACTTATTATTTGTCATATGGTTAGAATTGTGCCCCCAACTATTTAGTGTAGTTGACCTGGTTTTTAAATTCTAAACAATTAAATACATAGATAGATTTACTTATTTAATTAAAAGAGGTTCATATGCCAATTCTCAATGACAGATACATAGGAGACTTAGATTTAGATCAACAGGCAATTTATTACAATGATGCACATGCCATTGTTTTTGTTTTTCCGGTCCCTTTTCTTTAGAATCTTTATTGTTACATTGTATATACACATAATGATCACAGTTAATATTGAGAATTTGTACTAGTATACGATATGATTTAATTCTCATTTTCTCCTATTCCCCTGCCTACCCACAAACATTTCACCCCTATATATATAAGCTATGCTTCCCTTTTTATTACCATCATATTTTCTTTCCCCTCTTTTCTCACCCTCCACCCAATTTTCCTTTGTTTTTTTAATTGTTTATTGATACATTTTAAGTAGACATTATGATCACATTCATCATTGCAAATTTGTACCTGTACATGATATATCTTAATGATAAGTCATTTGAAAATAAAATGTAAATAGTTTTACTAAAGAGTAACAGAAAATATCAAAAGTTAGCAAAGTATGCTGAATATAAAAATGTGCTTTATAGTTGGGGATTTAGTTCAAGTGATACTGCGTCTACCTTGGAAGCAGAAGGGCCTGAGTTTGAACCCTGGTACCGCAAAAAAAAAAAAAAAAAAAAAAAAAAAAAAAAAAAAAAAAAAAAAAAAAAAAAAGAATTCCAACAACTAAAAAAAAATGTGTATTATAGATATATTGTGTAAGTAAAATGATCACTGTTTATATAGTTATACTGTCCCTAATAATAGACTATATATGTGTATGTGTTAGTTCACTGACCACACATTTATTTAGTGACCAGTATATGGGAGGTAAAATATGTTAGCTAAGCATAGCCTTCACAGCACTAAAAATGAATTTCAGCCAGAAATTTGTCTTTTAACACTCTATAAATTATTATAGTATAATACTGTACAATTAACCAGAATGATTAATGTAAATTACCTCCAGCAAGACAATATACTTAAGATCTACTGTAAACTGAAGTATTTCTTAGGTGTCCAGCGTAGAACTTCCTGATAAAGGGAACCTATTGTAATAAGCCCGTTTGTGGTAGGATGTTAACATGTATAAAAGAAAAAACACTATGCACTATAGATACTATACAGTGAAGAATGGGAAATATGTCATAGGCAGTACCATATTAATGTGCAGCTATAGGATGATGCTAGTCTTCACTCAAACATTTTAGAGACATATGCTAAAGAAAAAGGAGCTCATTGCCATAAATGAGAACACAACATAACTTGTAAACTTTACAGTTAGTTGGTTGTGGTGAGCGAATAGAGTTTAAATGAGGATAATTGAGCAAACTCATAAATATATAGTCAAGATAGAAAAACACACAAAAAAGAAGCAGTTAGAAAGAACACCGGGCTTCTAGCAAGGATAGTATCATTTAGTGAGATAGAAATACTGAACGGACACACTTTTGGATATCAGAAGATAGACCAGTGATGTCTAAAAATAAAAAAAAGCTCATCCTTTCTGTCCTTTAATCTATCTCACTTACTTAGGATTTATTGTGATTAATATATTCTCTTAATAGTGAGGTTAAACAGAATTAATCAATGAATGGTGAACAAGGGGTAAACTGTGGGAAATTTTAAAAATAGAGCATAACTTCAAAATTCTTAAACTTACATTAAAATATATCCTTTGAATACCATGCTTAAAACTCACCTTTTGAAAAACATCTATAATAGCTCTATAAACTTGTTATTTCAGAGAAAAAATGTATAAGCAGGTGAATTAAAATTGTGAGAATTATTGAAAGGAAATATAAATGAAATATATATTCTACGGTGTCTCGTATGTGAGACTAGCTGGACATCATGCACGCCTTGGTGGCCCAGGTCCCAGATGCACAGGATTCTTATTCCAGTTCTGCAAATTGATCAGTACTTTCACACAACCTAGTATTGTCAAGCATTTTCTTTTCTAATAACTGAGACTATAGAGTTAAACATATTTTGAATCCTTGACATTAAGGACGTTAGCTCACAGTGAGTGCTAGAGTCTGAGTTCAAGTAGCCACGATCAAGTTCATGAGTTGATAATTACTTCACTAAAGATAAAAGCAAGTGATATGCTGGAGATAACAATGTATAGGGATGGGAGTGGAATGAATATTTGATTTGAAACTCAAAAGATTAGAGCACACCACAAAAAGATATAAAAGAAAAAATTCCTAAGCCAAGGACAATTATGCCTGAGGTCTTGAGAGTAAAATGAACTAAAATTCTTTTTTTCTAAGAGCAGAACGACTGCCTGTGTCCCTGCAGTGGGGGCTCGTGGGTAGGAGAAGAAAGTAGAAAGAAATAAGATTATAGAAAAAAGCTGAAACAAGATCAGTTTGGGTATTTTAGGTCAAGGAAAATGTTTGTATTTTACTGCAGTTACATAGAGAGCACTTTGGAGTTTAACTGGCAAATGATGTGATCTGATTTATGTGTTTAAAAGATCAGTCTGGCTGTGGAGTGGTGCATGAGTCATGCTGGCTGGCCCAGGGCAGAGGTGGGGACAAGGGCAAAGTCAGAGACAACTGTCAGATGGCTGTCACTGCTCAGGCAGACACACGGGTGGCTTTTTTTTAAAGACGTACGTCTTTGCTTACTGAAAATACACATGTACGAACTAAGCACAAAAAGGTTTGTGTATAAGTATACTCAGGAAAGCCTATTTTATAGTGTAGGGGGGTGTATCAAATGTATGCAGAGAAGGCATACTTTAAAAAGAAATAAAATGACAAAACTCCATGTAACATTGAAAAATTATTGAAAATAACCTCAGGTGAGCCTTACAGACAATGCGTTTACAATCTTCCTAAAATATAGATTACTATAGTACATCCAAATCCACAAAAAAGCCCCATAAAACTGAAAGTTGTTACCAAGAGTTTTTACAATATCAAATTTATTTTTACTTTACACTTTCTTACATTTTCTTTTCTTCTAAAATGAGCATTTTTGTCCATATGGTCAGAAAAAAATGAGTTTTAAAAGAAAAAAAGCAAAATAAAGTCTTCCTTCTGTATTTAGCAATAGTCTTAAAATTCAGTTAAAGCTTTATGATCACAAATAATATTTTTAGTTTATGCTATTCTTTTTTTGTTTCTCCCTAATATGTATGCTTAAGGCAATTACTTGTATTTGTAAGTGTGGGGTAATTGATTGGGCATATGTTCATAACTTCTTTTCATAGGATATTTACAGAATATTTTCAGATTATTTATTTATATTTTGCTTCTTTATACTTTCATGGAAGTTTAAATGTGAAATTTTATAATAATGATAATGATTATACAGGTCAATTTAAAAAATGTAGTTCTTTCAGAGACATTCCACCAAATTTTAATCCCAGTGTGCTACAAAGCACACTTTAGTTTACCTTAATGTTTGCATTTCCAAGAATTTTATATAATCACATACTATACATTTTTTATCTGGTTTCTATGCTCAGCATAATCACAGTGCATTTCATCCTTGTTGCCTCATATGTCAAAAATACATTCCTTCTGAGGCCGGACATTTAGCTCAGTGGTTCTGGCGCCTGCCTCATAAGCGCAAGGTTTTGAGTTTGATCTTGATAACCACATAAAATGCTGGGCGTGGGGATTCACGCCCTCCAGCAATCAATACCACATACCACAGTGCCGAGCGTGGTGGCTCATGCCTGTAATCCCAGCACTCAGGAGGCAGAGACAGGAGGATTGCTGAGTTCGAGGCTTGCCTGGGCTACATAGTGAGCTCAGGGCCAGCCTGAACTACAAAGCGAGACCCTGTCTCAAAAAAAAAAAAAAATTAAAAAAATTAAAAAAAATTCCTTCTTATTGTTGTATGGTATTACGTAATCTAGGTGTACACAGGTGCTTTCCCATGCATCTGTTGATAGCCATTTTAATTTTTCCAGGTTTGGGCTATCATGGCTGAAGTCAATGTGCATTTGCATAAAGCTCTTAAAATAGATACATACTGAAATTTATTATAAATAAATTCTTAGGAATATGAACAGCTGTAGCACATCATAAAGCTTATCTTTAAATTTTCAATAACATTCACGTTGTTTGTTCAGATTTGTCCAAAAGTTCTACTACATTTTTTATATTTTCCTTTATCTCTCAAGAGCCATACTTTATTATTCAATATTATTTCTTTCTTTCTTGGGAGACTGAGTTACAAGACATCTAGATTTTGCAAATTTCAGCTGTATTGGGAGAGGGATTTAGGATCTTTTATCTTCACTGTTTTTGTATCATCAAAGTTATATGGAGTTTTATATTATTTATCTGCCTTCTTAACAAACACTCAAACATAGATGAAGCTATACTTCTCCAGGATTCAAACTAGTATCTAAATTATGTTCATTATCTTCCTTATGCCTTCCTTCCTAAAGGCAGAGAATGAGTCTGATCTCTAGGGACAAGTATCACTTACACTTCTCTTTTCTATTGCTGATGCTAATGCTATGACTTGTGGTCTTTATGACCATTGCCATAAAAGCTCTCCTAAATTTCCTGTCAAAACGTATTATTTGCATTCTGTTCTACTACTTTCATGGAAGATGCCAGGCTATTTGAATGGGAACAGCATGGGGATAGCATGAAATGTTTTGGACTTCTAAGGAACAGGGCAAGATTTCACACACAAACACACACAGACCCATATGGTATGGGGAGTTTTCTAAATTATCCCAAGAACACATTAACTGTCCGTAAATTGAAGAGGCTTCTTTAACTGGTAATGAGTTCTCATTATTGGAGATATTAAGGTGAATGGGAACAATCATCTCTCAAATATATTGTCCAGCAAATTAGTGCATCATAAAGAAATTAGAGAGGATAGCTTCTAGGAAAGATAAACTTTATAGTTCATTCCAGCTTTGCTTTCATGTTTCTAGGGAAGAGATTCAGGATATAGAAATTCTTATGTTCAATCCTTTTCCTTAAACTACATACAATACATTTACCTGATATACTACAGCTACAAAGAATTTAGGCAGTCTTGGGCGGACGGACCGGACCCAGCAGCCCCGGGCCTGCCGTGCCGTGAGTCCAGCGGACCGGGGAACTTAAGGCGGA
>PVIC010037272.1:0-18128 GCA_004025085.1 Thryonomys swinderianus | reverse complement strand
GACAGTATCTCTGTTTTGATCTCAGAGATGAGTTCTGTTTTCCATTTTACTAGATCTGCTTTAGTTACCATCTCCAAGAGTCCTGGTGTTTGAGTTTCAGTTTGCCCTATTTCCCTTTTCTCTGAATTTCCCTGTGGTGGTGATCTTTGTGTCTGGTTTTTTGTGTATTTTCCCATTTCTACTTTTTCTTTGTTTTTAAAGCTCTTCTTTGACTGATGACAGGACAATGTTTGTTGCAGTTCTCTTTCTATTATCTGGGGCCCCTTGGAAGCAGCACTTTCCTGGGGGGTCCTCCTTGAATCTGTAATAACCCTTGAGAGTTCTCACTCCTGACACATCATGGTAGGTATTTGAGCAGAACAATCACATCATGTTTGTGACCATAATACAATAAATGCCAATATCAGTATTAAACACAGTAAATAAGACAAAAAAAGGTTTGTTAGATTCTATACTGGATACTCTGAGCTTATGAGTTACCTCTATGTCTGATTCCTCACTGCACAGCTCCGGGATACATTGGGCTGTTGGGCGGCCTTCAGTCCACTGGAAATGGACTGCACCCTGCAGCCGGGTCCACGTGCTGCTCACTCAGTTCGCCGGAAGCACGACACGGTGGGCTCGGAGCTGCTGGGTCCGGTCCGCCCGCTGCTCGTTCCCCAGTCCGCTGGAAACACGGCACAGCGGTCCCAGAGCTGCTGAGTCCGGTCCGCCGACCACATTTTCTTTATTTAGTCTTCAGTCAATGGACATCAGTTGTTTCCAAGATTGGACTATCACAAACTGAGCTATGTGTTTATCATATGATTCATTTAATTCATTTGAATGTAGTCC
Organism: Thryonomys swinderianus; assembly: GCA_004025085.1. Classification (NCBI taxonomy): domain Eukaryota; kingdom Metazoa; phylum Chordata; class Mammalia; order Rodentia; family Thryonomyidae; genus Thryonomys; species Thryonomys swinderianus. The sequence continues at coordinate 17,294 of PVIC010037272.1, read as the reverse complement.
TAGCGGGGGAATAGCAGGGTCAAATGAGACCTGCATTCCTAGTTTTCTGAGGAATCTCCACATTGATATCCACAATGGTTGCAGAAGTCTACAATCCCACCAACAATGGAGAACCCTTGTGTTTTTGTAAAATAGAGATGGCAAAAAAACAAAAAAAGAAATGCTAAAAAGAAATCTGTAGAACAAGTATATCAAAGAATTTTCAAATCAACTTTATACAAATGACACATCTAAGCCAAGAATGCATAAATAAAATTGTAATAGTCAAAATTTAACTTATGATATACTTTGAAGTTCTTACAGTCTTGAAGGGGGTGTGCTAATTGTGATCTGGGATTAGGATATAGGGTGTGAAAAAGAGACTCTGTGACATGATAGCAGCAGCACATGTAGGGCACTCTCCAAAATCTGACTTGCTATTCCCAGCCAGGCAGCTAAGGACTTCATAGAATGAAAAGTTAAAACACCAGGGGATAAGAGAAAGAAAAGTGAAACACGAGAATTTGTATGAGCGATACCTGCATAGGCCTGTTTAGAAAGTGTGACTTTTATTTTAATTTTCATTCTAATTTAACCATCTAAATATCTTCTTGGACCTCAGTACAGAAGCTAATGATTGATATTAGCCTTGATATCCAAACTTGAAAATCTTCAGCAATACTCGGGCTTTCTGAGCTGCGGACATTTCAGCTCTGTAGTTATTAGTGATCCTTATCCTTAAATGAAAATGTACTGGAAATAACATTTATATCATTCTTAGTGGATAATTTAAGAATAATAAGAAAATATTAATGTTGAAAAAATGATATAATAGACTGCTGAAAAGAATATTCAGCTACAGAAATCATACCCAAAGATGTGCCCTTTTCTGATAAATTCATGTACAATCTATACATTCCCATTGTCCTCATCAGGTACACAGCAGTAAAAGACCTTGTGCCTGCCATCCAAAACCAACAGAACAATGCCAACAAGCCGCACATTGTAAGGGCTACTCTTTATCCTCAGTGACTTGACCTAACTATATTCTGTAATTGACAAGTGAAATTATGACTAAAAGCCCAATCCATTCTTCAGCTCAGTACATTTCATGTAATTCAGTATACCTTTTATTCTCAGTCTTGTCAAAACCTTACAAGCATGTAGTCTAGCTCATCAGATAACTACCTTTTTATTCCTGGGTAATCAGAACAACCAGAGGTATTGTAACTTTGCCCTACTTCTGAGACTTGTGATGACAGCTGATAAACTTCTGGAATCAAAAGTTCTGAAACAACAAAACATTGACCTGTTCCCCTAGTTACAGGACACAGAAGGAGCCACTCACTATTCTGTTCCGTTTAGACCCTAGTTCTGCAGCAGCTGCTGAGACAATGCCAACGGCCATCCAGCCTTCCCGGAGAGCACCTCAAGTGTCATAGACGCCTGCATTAAGTTGATTCCGTCAGCCTTCTGATATGATATTTATTATTCAGAGATTGATTCTTTCCATACCTCTCATGCAGTGGCTCTTACATTTCTTTCATTCTAACAGCAATATAAATCTATTTCCTTTACCCTGTATAATCCTACAGCATTGGATCTTAGAGGAAACTCATTTTATTCACACTCTACCTTTAGAAACTTCTATTTATGTACTTCTTCAAACTGAAATCTAAATTTTCCTTAGAATTCACAAAAAGCTTAATCATCATTTTTCACTTTCAAAACTCTGAAGTTTAATCATTTCCCCACCTTTCTCCCAACCACACTTGTTGGTGATTTGTTCACATTCACTCAGAAATTAAACTGAACTACTCTATGCCATCATCCCAGGTTCTGCCCAAAGACAAAAATATACACGCCTATTTCTATATGCATCAACATACCTAATTTTTTCTTCAACCAAGGACCTTTATTTTGGCATCCCGGTCCTAACAGTGCATCTTAAACTTCTAAAAACTTGAACTCATTATCTTAACTTCTCACCTCAACTCTTATCCTTTCATAACCTCATTTTAAATGAAATGGTGCACAGTGAATGATTCAGAACGATTGCTTTTGTGATACATCTTTAATTTTGAGGGGAACATAAATGTCAGAGTGAATTTCTTCAAGTTGTAGAAATAAATAAATACCTTAATTTTTTAATGGGAAAAAGAAAATGCCAAAAAATCTACTTTGTAATATCACTATTGGAATTAATTAAGAAAATACACAGATGGCACAAATAAATGATATGATTGCACATAATAAGATTTAAATAGATATATGAATATTATACAACACATATCAAAATGAAATCTTAGACAAATGAACAAGTTATTAGGTAAGGCTTAATGAAACTAACTCAGGAACTCAGAGAAAGTGAAACTACTGCATTCATTACTGATACTGGACCAGTGGCTGGAAGAGGATATCCTAGACACAAACACTCTCAAAAATAAATAAATAAATAAATAATTAATTAAAAACAATCTCTTGTACCACAAAAAAAAAAGGAACCGTTTATGTATATAATGTATATGGGGGTTGTGTGGAGGGTAAGGGAAAAATGAGAATAAATATGCTTCATGTACTGGTACAAAACCTCAGTGTAAATGTGATCATAAAATCAATTAAAAACACACTAAGTACACAAAATGTGTCTTCCTCTGCATTATACAGGGGCTTTTCTAACTCTTAAGCCAGATAGTCTGAAAGAAAATTTTATAGCCATATATTTTCCCTGCGTATGCTTTCTTTCTGTAACATAAATGATTCTGAGAAGGTAAAATCACCACTGTTTACAAAGGAAGAAGAGTCAGAAAATTAAGATGTCGAGCCGTCATGTCAAGGGGATAGTGGTTTCCCAAACTGTGCAGTTACTGTGTCTGCACAAAGACCCAGAATCCTGAGACTAGACACATTTATCCCACGCACAGATCTGCTACCTGGGGTAACGTCAGAGAATTTACAGGGATATTTTTAAGGCATTAAGTAACCAAAGACTTGTGTTTTTAGTAGACAGACAATGAAAGAGATCATCTTTCCCTCCTTTAAGAATTCATGAGTCCTGATTCAGACTCAGCTTAAGTTTGGAGTCTTCTGATGGTGAACATAAGAGTTCAAAATAATAAAATATATGTTCAAAGATGTTCACTTGAGTGAAAAAAAAAATCAGTTGCTTGCAAATTTTCCAGAGGCAACTGGAGAAGAAAAAAAAAAATACCCATCTGATTTTACAAGAACAATAATGTGGTTCGACAGAGAATTTTTTACCCCATACATTTTTCCTTTATAATGAAAACTCATATATTTCATTTAGTTTTTTGTTGCTGATACCCAACAGCCACAGATTAAGGGAGGAGAGCTTCATCTGGGATTGTAGTATGGAGCTTTAATCCATAGTCCACTGGCTCCAAGGCAGGACACCATGGCGAGGCACTGGCAGGGAGAGCCCCTCCATGGCACGGCTGCAACACTCAGGCAGTGCTCAAGGGAGGACGGGTCACATCGCAGGGGGCCTGGCCCTTCGCACTTGTTCCCACCTCCCTACATGGGATTTAATTCCAAACTCTTCAGTGGACCGATCCATAATCCAATCATCTCTCAAAAGCCGCGCTTATGATCTCCCGAAGCTTTAGGGGGACATCTAGATACAAACCATAACGTTCTACCTCTTGCCCCCAAAAGACACTTGCATATCTCTGTATGAAAAATACATTTAGTCCATCTCTAAGAGTTGTTAAAAGCCTAACAATTCCAGCATTACAATTCTAAAGAGAAAACCTCCTTTGACTTTTAAAGCAAACTCTGTACTGTTAGCTCCTATATTTTTTTTAAAGTTAAATGTCCCTGTAGACAAAGTTAACCATAAAATGTAAGTTAAATGTAAGTTAACTGTAAAGTTTAACTGTAAAGTTAAATGACCCTGGCGTATAAAGTCACAGGGTAGACATCTCCATTCCAAAGGAGAGATATGAGAGGAGAGAAAGGAATGGAACCAAACGAAGACTAGAATGCAGCAGAGCAGACCTCAGACTCTTGTAGCTTTCTGTGCAGCACCCAAGGCAACCTGTGGCCAGATGGGAGGTGCAGCTGTGCCCGTACGGCGATGCTGGTGCTTAGAGCCATCACAGCTTCTCTCTCGGTCTGGCTTTGCTCCCTTCCTCAGGTGTTCTGCACTCCTGGCTACTGCAGGTCACTGGGTTCTCCACTGTGCTCACAGCTTCGCACACCACCCTTTCAGAGACTCCTGGCCCCGGCTCCCAGACCTTCTCAGATCTGCACGGAAGCTTCCCTGACACCATAACTCTTGCATTGTTCATGACAAGGAGCGCACTGTGGACAAGTTAGTGACCTGCCCCAGCTGAGACAGTAGCTGGGGTCTTTTCCGTTTTGCCAGCAGTGGTGGAGGCCTCCAAGTGTCTGGATGGTCAAGCAAGGTAAACTGTGTCCCAGAGAATGAATTCCTATTCTTCTGGTCTGCCACTCTTCTGGAGCATGGTGGGCTGGGCCTCGCTTCTAAAGAAAAATTAAGATAAATTAGGTATAGGTATATACATTCCCTATGATGTATGCAATTATGTATATTAAAAGTCTACCAATAAACTTATTTATAAAAATAAAATATATAACCATTATGAAAAAAAATGAAGTCTTTCTGTTTTTCACCTTGGAGTTTGTAAAGGGCAGAGTCTTTCAAAATCCCTCCCCTGTGTCCGGGGACACTACTAAGCCATTGTGGTATAAAGAAGTGTGCCATTTTTCATGGTGGCTATGAAATGCATCACGCAGAAAGTGAATATGAGTTTTTGCAGCCAGCTTAGGAAGGTTTCTTCTTAATAGATCCTTTGCATGGCCCAAATATAAAATACAAGGCTTCTTTTTAGTATTAATCTTCTCATCAACCAAGCTCCCTTTCGCACTGTCTTTAGAGGCCTAAATTTTGCTGAAGCTTCTTTCCTAGCCAAACTAAAAACTTTTTAAAAGCATTGAGCTCTACCATTTTCTCTTGATTCTCAGCATAAATCTGCATAAATGCCATCCAGAATTCCCACGCTGCCATAATTTCAGCATTACTCTCCCTAGACATTTCCTCTGAAGATACATCAGCTGTTCTTAGTCTTGGTCTTCCTCAAAGTGTCAGGACAGAAACAGAATGTAGATCCATTGTTTTGGTCTGGAGTATGATTTCTAATGGAGTCCTTGCTCCTACCGGAAAACTCCTGTCCATGGTCTTTTCCATCTACTTTTCTAACACCTGTATGGTTTTCTGGGCTCAAACCTGAATCTCCAATCAAGTTTGATCCATTGCATTCTCAGACTGCTTCTCCACCAGAATTTGCAAACCCTTCCTGACTTCTCTGAAGGCTTCTCATCACGTGCAGGTAGTCAGCACACTGCCGTTGCTCTGGTATCAAAGTATGCCTTATTTACTTTCTTGTCAATAAGACACAATACACAGCACTCAAGACTTAAAGGAGAAATACTTTATTTTGGTTCACAACTTCTAGAGGATTCAGTGCACAATCCATTGGGTCCAAGACAGAAAGGCAAGGCAGAGAGACCTGGCAAGGGGCACACAGAAGAAAAGTGTCTTCATGGCAAGGTGGCAAAGCAGTGATCAAGGAAAGAAGGAGGCAGATGAAACTTCCAGGTCACACTAAGTGACCCACTTCCTCTGACCATTTCTTCACCTCCCAACAACACATTTACCTATTAATTCATCAGTGGGCTGATCCACTAATGAATATATTACCAACCCTTCTTGATACCTCACCTCCCATAAGCCCCATCTATGGCCATTGGAATTTTTCAGGGGACATGGAGATTAAAAACTGTATTGCCAAGTATTTTGAATAGTGATAATCCATGTAGAGACACCTTCTTCAAGGTCCTTTATAGATAGCAGTAGACATGATTATCTTGTCCAAGTACAGATTGTTAAATCAAGATACCAAGAAGTCTTCTTATAAAGGAGCTGATTCAGCCCCAGTTTCCTTCTACTTCCTGTCTAGACAGCAGATGTCATGGCTAGAATTGTTGAAGTCATTTTTGGAGCATGAATATTTGGTTCATAATTATTTGCTTACTTTAAATCTTCCATTTCCTCTTTCTAAACAACATGCATTGACTGTTATCCTTCTTCTTCATGTTCCTCCCTCTCACAGTTCCTTTATTTGGTATCATACAAGAGAAAAAGGTACAATAAGCCTTTTAAAAAGTTATTTTTCTCACCTAACAAGAAATCCAGGACTAGGACTGGGGCCCTAAATTGCCCTCAGCTCTTCAGCCACCATCTACCTGTGGGTCCTGCAATCTTTGAAATGTGGCTTTTATCCTCAATTGAATCGTGCCTTCTGCACTCCTATGTATCACAAAAGCATTACAGAAGATGAAAAGAGAGGGGGGTTAGGAAAAGGGGAATAGCGGCTAAATTGGTCTCTTTTATTCTAAGAATAAACAGCTGTCCTGGGATCACTCCCTGTCACTGTTCCACCACATTTTGTTAGTCACAAATGTGCCACTGAAGCCACACCTAGAGGAGAAGCAGGATGGGAAATCAAGGGTTTAGCTGGGCACATTGCTGAAGCAATCAGAAGGGGGAGTCTCTGTGAGTTCAGAGGAAGAGAACGAACACTGAGCGGATAGCCAGCAGACACAGCATGTATTCTCTTCTCTTGAATTCCTAATCTTTATTTTATTTTTAAAAATTTTGTGTATAAGGCCAACTCATTGAAATATTTTAAGTATGACCCAAGTTGGATAAACGGATATAATTTTCAAGGTAGGGAATTTAAGTGGTAACTTTAATTATTGTTACATGCAAACCATTTGGCAGATTTTTTTTTAAAGGAATCACATTAGTGTGTGGCAGCATTCAAACTGTTAAATTGTTTTGTCTATAAATCGGCATTCTGGCTAAATTTATTAAAAGACAGCTAGGATGACTTTTTGTAACTTTCCAGTGAAAGCTTGAATATTATTATATTTTTAGCTAAAGTGTCCTTATTATATTTTCCTCAGGCGTTTATCCATTTTGTTACATCTTATAGCAGCAATAATTCTCTATTCCATAAAAAATAGAATTTTACAAGCAGGACAAACAGTTCCATAAATTAGGAGAAATACCTGCCTATGTTGAAATAAGGCATTTCTTTCTTATTCACATTTCTGTGATGTATTTGTCTTAGAATCACACTCTCATCTTTCTTAAATTTAGATCTTCTTTTTATAGGTTGAAAAACCAATGAAAAATTGGTTGACACCTAGACTATCAAGGAGCAAGATATTTATAAGAAAAATTCATATTTTAAGATATGAATGTATTCTCAAAACATGAATCTCCTTCTAAAATATTTTTACTAGAAGAAACTTTGCCTCCCAACATACGTTTTTAGTATATGTGCTGCCAAAGAGAGCACTCCCAACATACTTTTTTAAAAAAATGACACAAAATGATTGTATATATTCACATAGTAAATTGCAATATGCGTGTACATATTGAGAATAATCAAGGTAATTAACATATACATAACTTCATTCATTTAGCAATTTTTTGTGAAGACATTAAAAATCTTTTTTCCAGCTCTTTTGAGATATTGCATACAATATTGTTGGGCGTATTATTGTGGTGTACAAAACAACACCAAATTATTTCTCCTAACTAAGCTAAAACTAAGCTACCCACTCCACCACTCTCTCCCTAAGCACCCTCTGCACTACCTTCTCAAGCCTCTGGTAACATTTCTACTGAAATTTCTGTGAGATCAGCGCTTAATGCGTAAAAGGACAGACAGTAGTTTTTTTTTTTTATTGCCTTTCCATTGTACTGCACTGAAACATTCATATGTACATTATATATATATATATATATATATATATATATATATATAAAAGTATATGTATATGTATATATATGTATATGTATATATATTTTTTTTTCTAGACAGGGTCTTGCTTTGTAGTTCAGGCTGGCCCTGAGCTCACTATGTAACCCAGGCAAGCCTTGAATTCAGCAGTTCTCCTGCCTCTGCCTCCCGAGGGCTGGGATTATGGGCATGAGCCACTACACCCAGCCACATTAATATATTTTTAATCATAACTTATAAAGATCCTCACAAAAGAGAACCTCAAGAACTGCTTCAGAAAGTACCAAGAACATGATCCCCATAGTCAAAGCAATGGGGAGTATTTTGGAAGGAATTAATGACATGGTGGCTTTTACTGAAATAATTTCTTTCTATTTAAACATTTACTTTATATTTTGATCATATTTTATATCATACTATTTCATGATATATAAAAATGTATATACCTATCATAGTGTTTTTCAACAATCTTGTATATATATAAACATACACACCTACAAATGTGAGGTGGGCTTTGTTTTGGCTCAGGAGTGAAGGGGCTGAAAAACAGTGTGTGAGAGAGAGAGAGAAAGAGAAGAGGAGAGTTTCTTCAGGACTTCAGAAGAGTGCTTCCTGAAATCCATCCTTATGGTGACTCTAGGTAGTAAATAGTCTCAATGCCACTCTATGGCTGCAGAACTGTAAGTCAGTTAGTTAAAATAATCTGGAGTCTCCTCAGTCTGCATCTCAGGCGTCTAGAAGTAAAGGGTTCCAGCCACTCTCTTGCCTCTCACACTCCCGCCTACTAGTTCCTGCACTGACTGATGAGGAGAACTACTAAGAAATCAATCTCGGTTAGGTTATGTAATTCGGATGTTAGGGTTGCTGTTACCATGACAACCTATAATATCTAAGCTTTTGAGTCAAATGATAGATGTAAATGAGTATGTCAAGAAATAAAATAATGAGAAATTTATTTTGGCCAGAGTGTGCCAGTTGTGTAGGATGGTGACAGGGGACGTGATCACAAAAGGAAGTTACGTTCATATCATGGGATTCTTTCTAATGACTGATAGAAAGCAGTGATTTGTAACTTCGTAACAGAAATTAAGTACTAAGCCCGCAGGCACAATTACACCATGAGAGGAGTAGTCATCCACAGGTAATATATAGAACGAAAATGACTGCTAATGAAAGGAATTTAGTATTCTATATTTCAAAGCTGTTATCTGTACTAACTGAGCACTAGTCATCCTTCTAAATAATTTTTATAAAAGATATGCAATAAGATAAAGTGAAAATAATTACTCAGGACAACGCTATTTAAAATAAATGACTATATTTACTGAAGAATAGATGGCAATATTTTAAGGATTAAAAATATTTTATACTGGGCCAGAGGGTTAGCTCAGTGGTTCTGGCACCTGCCTCGCAAGCGCAAGGTCTTGAGTTCGATCCCCAGTAACCACATACAATGCTGGGCATGGAGACTCACGCCCACCAGCCATCAATACCACATACCACAGTGCCGGGTGTGGTGGCTCACACCTGTAATCCCAGCACTCGGGAGGCAGAGACAGGAGGATTGCTGAGTTCAAGGCTTGCCTGAGCTACATAGTGAGCTCAGGGCCAGCCTGAACTACAAAGTGAGACCCTGTCTCAAAAAAAAAAAAAAAATTGTACTCTCAGACATAGTATGTGTTCTACTAACAGATAGTTGAAGAAATTCCAAGAAGTATTTTGGCAAAGACATGGTAGCTTTCCCTTAAATTATTGCTTGGGTTATTGTTATACTTTTCTTTTTTTTTTTTTTTTTTTTAAGCCTGCCCAAAGCTGGAACCCAGCCAGCCTAGCTAATTACTGTCTATGGTATAATGTTAAAGATTGGCATCTCTCAGTGGAAAGCCACATGTGGCAGTCAACTCTGCATTGGAAGACCCTGAGATTATTGCAAGTAGAAATGGAAGGGAGGAAGGAAGGAAGGAAGGAAGGAAGGAAGGAAGGAAGGAAGGAAGGAAGGAAGGAAGGAAGGAAGGAAGGAAGGGAGGGAGGGAGGGTGGAAGGAAGGAAGAAGAGGAGAGAGAAAGAGAGGAGAGTGATATTCAGTGATTTGTAACCAGTCACTTTTGCCTGGATGACAAGTAAATGCTTCAACAACAGTAGGAAGTGTAGGTTAGGACTTTTGGGAACTTACATGGGAAAATGATACTCAGGAAGTTTAAAATTATGAAAACAATGGCAATCTGTAACTTTGTTGCAGATAAAAAGAAAGTAAAACTCCTTCTGGATCCATGAAATGCAACACAAGTGGAAAGATGACCTTGGGAAGAGTAGAAGTATTAGCCAGTGTCCAGCATGATGAATATCCTACATCTCGGCCTTGCACCTGCGCTGCACAATAACTGAAATACACATACAGCACCTTTACAGATTAAAACTTCCTGATATGGTATGTAATACTCTAAGACCTCTATAAAAAAGAAAATTAAAAGGTGTCATTGTTAAAACACAATTTAAATTACACAAAGTGTTTCATGCTTCTTTAGTATATTTGATGTAATTTAAAATTAGGAAGATTAACTGTAACTTTTTTTTGAAGAGTTCACTGATTTATACATTTTGAACCAAAGGAATCTTGTATCAAAGCTATGAATTAACTTTTGGAGAACAACAATTATTGATTTGACTGCCATTGGAATTGCTGTAGAATCAGCTCCACTTTTTTGACTTTGTAAGATAAAGAGGATATGAAAGCTTTCAAGACATCCCATGGTAATGAAATATTTTGAATTTGATTTTAGTTAAATAATTTCTTTTCCTGGGAAAATTTTTATTTTTTTCCAAATGACCTAGTAATATCTCCTTACCATCTGTTTGGGAGCCAAGAGACTGGGACACTTTCACGGATCTTCCCAGCTCTCCACCCCACCTACACTGTGCTGTGTTTGTTCCCTGTACCTGCGCAATGAATCACAAACCTCAAACAGCACTCACCCTGAGCTCACAGCTCTGACTCTGAAGGCCACGCTCAGGGCTGCGTTCTCATCTGCACACAAAGCCCCTTCGAGGCTGTTCCTGATGTGGACACAACTCACTTCCTGTGGACGGGAAGCACAGCGTGTCCTTTTATTTTATTTTTTTTTTTTTCTTGTGGAATGTCAGCCAGAGATGACACTTGATTTCAAGAACAGTTTCTCTCTGATCCTCAACCCAGGGCCTTTTAAATGTCTGCAGCAGTCCCCTCTTGTTGAATCTCTTTTATGTTTTGAATCTCAGTGTCATTCTCCATGACCATGACCCTAGCTTTCTAGTCAGTGGTGTCATATAACAGTAACAAGCATGAAGCCTTACATGCTCAATTCAGGGATTGCACAGGGCATGCGTGCTGAGCGCAGGCAGTGGATCTTCAGAGGTCTCTTAGAAACCTGCCCTCTGCAGGGCCAGAAGTTCTGTGGTGCGTGCTGTTCCACCTGATGCAGGATAGTTAGCAGCACCTTTAGCTTGCTTTACTAACTCTCACCTTCCACCCTAGTTATTGAAAGCTGTCTCTAGAACTTGGCACATATCACTTGGGGATCAGAAGTTACTCAAGTCAGGGAGGTCTGGCTACGACCCTCTCCATTACCATGAAACTCAGTGCAAGGTGAAAATATACAACCCTTGAGTTTTAAAAAATTCCAGACAGGGCCGGAGATCTAGCTCAGTGGTTCCAGTGCCTGCCTCCCAAGCGCAAGGTCCTGAGTACAATCCCTGGTAACCACATACAATGCTGGGCGTGGTGACTCACGTCCACAAGCAATCAATACCACAGACCACAGTGCCGGGCGGTGGTTCCCGCCTGTAATCCCAGCACTCGGGAGGCAGAGACAGGAGGATTGCTGAGTTCGAGGTTTGCCTGGGCTACATAGTGAGCTCAGGACCAGCCTGAACTACAAAGTGCGACCCTGTCTCAAAAAAAAAAAAAAATCTCCAGACAGATATGCATTGCATTAATTTATTAATATAATTTTATTAGCATCTCAGGCTGATTATTAAGTGTATTATGCCAACAACTAAACAATGTGGACTTTTATTCCCATGGAAATGTAGCTTTGGTTTAGATCTCTCAGTTGAAAGGCGACCATAATAAATCTCAGTTCAAAAAAATTCTGCAGATAAGAGGCAGAGTTTGGGGAGTTGAGAAACTTCAAAGAAAGTGAACTCTACTTAAAATATTAATAAAATCTTATCTTACAGACATATCTGCCTTTAAGTCCTAGTTTTCCTCCAATTTGTTACAGATTTGCCACCTATGGAATTTTTTTTTACCCTCCTCAGATTTATTTATATCTTCAATATGAAGCATTTTCAGGGTTTTAAGTTCCACAGTTTTACAACTAACTCTGTGAAATAGAAGTGTCTTTTATTAGTTCTAAAAAGTATCTTTTGTGAGTTTCTGGGGACAGGCTCTTCAAACATCCTCAGATTGCTGAAAATATTCATGTCCATCTCATAATATTCTGAATTTATGAATTTTGTAACATCCCTTCTTCACTTTTATTTTTCCAGGTTGAAGAGTTCTGATTTTTTTTCAAAGATCACTACTGATATGAACCAGTTTCACCTCCATAACTCAGAAAGTCTCAGCTTTTGTGATGAAAGGACCATTTACTATTTTAGAGCCATGCAATTGGGGTAGGGGTGGGGTGTACAAAGAAGAGACAGTCTGGAGACAGCACACACTAGAACACAGTGTAACCTCAGACACTGAAAACTGGGACTGCATTGTCTTCATTCCAATTTGGAAATCATATCAATACCTTTTAGATAATATATATATGTTATTAAAATTCATATATATATATATATATATATATAATTAAAGTTCAAGGACCTAAATATAGTTTAGAGTGTGGAAAGCTTTAGAAAATTTATGGATTCAAGCAATACACTTTGAAAATTAGTATTTAGTGATTGGTGGATACTGGCAGGTTAGAAGTTGACACACATGTTGGTGGCCCCCTGGTGTTCTTTGGTCTAGTAACTTCTAGACTCTGATAAGGAAGAGAGAGATGTGGACAAAAAATGCTGACTGCAATGTTCTCACCTTTTTCAAATTTTAAGAAGAACTACTAGTAAGGAATAGGGTGGTAGTTTACATTTTTTGATTCTCTTCTGTGGGGATTTTTCTAAATGCATATATGTAGAACATACTTCAAGTTACCAAATTTCATTAAAGTTCGAGTCTGGAATGCTACCTGAAGGTTCCAAAGGGGTTACAGGTAATTTTAGTGCATAATCAATGTCTAGAATTTTGTGGACAGAATTTGTGTTTGTATCCAGCATTATCTATTAAGGACTTAAGTAAAAACCTATGTCTTAGTTTTGTTGCATTGCTATACTTCTTTTAATGCTAGAAATTCCTCTTTAAACTGCACTTCCCAGAAATGAACATAGTATTTTGGTTTTAGAGGTACGAGTATATTGTAGAAGTGTGTTGTGTTCAAGACTCCCCATTTAGGAATCTCTGTGCCCAGGTACATTGTGATGTACACACAAAGTGCATAAAACTTCTATCCTAGAATATGAGAGATATATGAATAAACAAATTAAAAATAAAGTGGTTTTCATATATCTAGTGTAAATATCTGTGTTATCTGCTGTGAAGTTCACTCCACTCATATCTTTCCCTTGATTAGATTTGATATAAAAACATCATTCCATTATCAAGAACATTAAGTGGCATATACACAGTGGCATGTACAAGTTCACCACATTAGAAATATTATTTCTAATAGTAAAATAAGAACTAATAATTAAATAATTATAAATTTATAAACAATTTTAGAAATTCCTTTTTATTCAAAGCATTAACATCATTTGTTCATTTATTTTAATTCATTTTTAAAGCCTGTAATCAATTACTTTCTGGTTTCTCCTAATCTTCTTGTTTTTTAACATTGAACCTTATTTTGAAAAGTACATAATGAGTTTTGGACTTACAGTTCTCCTATTCCTAAAAAAGAAGTAAACGGAGAGCAACCAAAACAAAATTTTAATATTTACCCAGATTTCTCATAACAGAAATGGTACTATCCTTTTCATAAGGTATATAGTTCCATAAATATCCCATAATCCTACATGTTTTGCATCCTACCAAGAACAAATTTTCAAATGAGACTAACTTGTTTATCCCTTTTAGGGATAAAACTAATAAGTATTGTTAAAAAACCTATTTGAATTACTTGGTATCACACATTTATAATATTACTCATAAATGTTTTCTCCAAGTTCTTAGTATGGGGTTACTTATTCATTTCTCGTGTTTCCTTAAATAGTGGCATTTATTCTTTTACCATATTTGTCAGCAAGATATATATTCTACCCAGCAATCAAGAGAATGTACTTAACAAGGGCAAGCACTAAATGCACCTTCTTACCCCAAACTCAATACACTTTTTACCCCTTTCTTGGGTAATAGTAGCTCCAGTTAGAGTTATAACCTAACATGTACTCATGCATATATATCACCAAGCTTTTGGCACACATCCAAACCAGATTTGTTGTGTTTTACAAAAAAAAAAAAAGAGAAATGCCAAATTCCTTTTACTTCTGGTGCCTTGAAGCAATTAAAACCCATTGCAAGGGCAATAAATATTTTGTCTTTCCCTGTGTTGTTTTTTAACCATTCTAAAAATGCAACATTCTCCTAAAAAGTTAAACTATGTGTCTCAAGTTTGCCATCTTCTGTAGTCCCTTTATCAAAATGGACATGGTCATAGAATAAGAATTCTAAGGGAGGTAAACTTTGCATTTATTTAAGATTTTTGACTATAACTACTTGCCAAAGACACTAAAACTCATTTACTTTTTACAGAAACTATTCAAGGCAAGAAAAGTTTGGAATTTTCGACTTTAAATATACAAAGGATCTGCTGCATTTTCTAGATGATGATGAGTTGCTTCCAAAAATACATACTTTTGAATTGAAATTGCTCAAACACGAAAAAAGGCCTAAAGGCAAAAAAGTTTAAATATTGGAAACAACCAAGTTTGTATGCTAACTTACATTATCAACTGTTATATACATCATATTGAGTGTAAACACTTGTAAAAGTTTGTTATCCATATAGAGAATTTTCCTTAATATTTAAGGATATTACATTTCATTTAAGTAAAAATAAGAACTCAAAATAAGCTAACCAATACAGAACACAATGTGAGCAAAATGAAGACAGTATGTATGAATAAGATAAATAGAAGTGAGGCAGAATTTTCCTTAACCAAAAATATGCCTAACTATGTCACTAGGTAAAATATAATCAACTTGAACACTTTTTGATCTCTCATGGTATCTTGTCATAGGACATGCTTTTTGAATAGTTGGAAATTTATGGTGGAAAAAATAAAGAAGCCATTGAAATACACATAAAAATGAGAACTAAGTTACAAAAAATACCTTAAAGATGAGTAGTTAAAATTGTGAGTTCTACTTTCATCTAGTAGTCTAGACTATTTAGCTGCTTTTTGACAAATTTATCAGTTAATAAATATATGCACAGTACTATTTACTTTAAACATTTCTTTAAAAAATCAAATAGCTACTCTGAGAGACCATAATATTGATGAGGCCATAGCATGTAAACTGAGTAAATTTGATTAAGTCAATTGTCACAAATTGGAAGGCAGTTTGTTTTGAAGAAATGGCCTGTTCTTTGGAGTGAGAATGAAACAACAATGAAACTGTGCTCTGTCATCAACCAGCTGTATTAAATTATTATGTCACTTAGTCTCTCTGCACATAATCATTCATCTGTAAAAGGGAGATGTTCATTCATTCCTAGGTGTGGGAAGATGGTTTCCGGAGAGGCAGTGTAACACAAAGTATGTACAAGAGTGCCTAGTTCTTTAAAGTGGTTGCTATTGCATTTAATAGTGAATAATTTGTTCTAAAGGGGGAAGAAAGTGGGAAATCATATTAGGAAAGGTTTCAGGAAGTAGATACCTTTGAGACGACATTGGAGGGCGGGTTTTTTATGTAATTTGTCCATTAGTAACATTAGTTTGCTCAAAAACTTATCTTTGGCCTGGAGATTTTGCTCAGTGGTTCCAGCGCCTGCCTCGCAAGCACAAGCTTCTGAGTTCAATCCCCAGTAACCACATACAATGCTGGGCGTGGAGACTCACACCCACCAGCAATAAATACCACATACCACAGTGCCGGGTGTTGTGGCTCACGCCTGTAATCCCAGCACTCGGGAGGCAGAGACAGGAGGATTGCTGAGTTCGAGGTTTGCCTGGGCTACATAGTGAGCTCAGGGTCAGCCTGAACTATAAAGTGAGACCCTGCTCCCCCCAAAGAAGACCTTATCTTTTCCTGACTCTTTTAAGCCCTCTATAAAAGGTTACAACATAAACATTTTTAAAAATAAAAACATAAGATTATGTTTATTCATGTAGTTAAATTGGATAAAAAGGATCAAAATATAGTAATCTCTCAGATTATCTAAGAGCAACTACTTATTTAAAACACAAAGTTCAATATTGGCTTCTCTACTCCAAACATATATAAATCATCCCTGAATCACACATTACTTCAAGTAAACCTTTACTCACTTAATAAAATTCTCAGCAAACAGAACAAGGAGTTAGTATTCAGTAGCTTTAGAATTCATTCTGGGGATCCGTAGGTCCTTCTAATGACTGGGATAAAACTGGGTGGGTCAAAAACATGTGTGCCTAAGACCTACAACTGGTCCTTTGCCCTTTCTTCTCTGATACTCTTCCCTTGATGTATGTCCTAGCTGTGATGAACTAAAAAACTTTATTCTGCCACAACCCTCTGCCATGATGGTTTTGCCTTGCACCTAGCCTATCATGGATTCAACAGTGCCCTTAAAACATGAGCCAAGTTATACCTCTCTTTCTCTATGTCGTGGGTTTGGGATTTTTTTTTTTTAAGCAACAGGAAAGCTCACTAATAAAAAACATTGCTACCAGAGAAATGAAGTCCTTGCTGTGACTGTACCTAACAGTGTGGTACAGAAGACTTTTAGGACTCATGTAGGCAAGAGCTGTAAAAGTTGGGAGACCTATCTCGTGAAACTTAGTTTCCCAAAAGCAGAGTTTGGTGGATGATTTCAGTTGGAGCTCAGAAGCCCAGAAGAGAAATGGAGATAGAAATGCAGGCAGCCACTAGAGGCCAGAGTCACAAGGTTTCCACAGAAACCTTTAAAGAAAAACTCAATTGGAATCTAGACTGGAGAGCATAGGTGTTTCATTTTAGCAAAGCATTTGTCTATGTTTTGTTCATGTCCTAGGACATTGTGTAAGGCCGAATTTAAATGTGGTTGACTAATCTGATGGAGGAAATTTTAAGACTACTTCTGAAATTCAGGTTGTATGATGAGAGATAACCATTGCTTTTAGCCAGATTTATAGTGAGAACTGAGGGTAAAAATCAAACAGAAACATTTTAAAAACTTATATTTGGGGGCAGGA
>PVIC010037271.1:10000-18169 GCA_004025085.1 Thryonomys swinderianus | reverse complement strand
AGGGGAAGGAATAAATATGATACAGAAAGAAAATAAAAGAGCATGTATAAGGGGGGAGGAGGGGGGAGTGGGTAGGGATATGGGTAAAAATGAGAATTAACTTGTGGCATATACTGGTACAAATTTCCCAATGTTATATGTGATTTTGAGATGTATATAAATTGTACCAATAAAGAATTCAATTTAAAAAAAAAGAATTCAATTTAAAAAAAAAGAAGATGTGGTTTTTTTACAAAATGGAGTATTACTCTGCCATAAAGAATGACAAGATCGATCCATTTAGGTGCAAATGGAGATATCTGGAGGATATACTAATAAGTGAAATCAATAGATCACAGATAGACAATTTCTGGATCTTCTCTTTGGCATGAACACCTGTAGATGCAAATGAGTTCTAGAAAGTAAGACAGCTTTTATAGAGTGGAATATTTCTATAGGAAACTTGGTGTGGGACTATGATGAGGGGAAGGAATAAATATGATACAGAAAGAAAATAAAAGAGCATGTATAAGTGGGGAGGAGGGGGGAGTGGGTAGGGATATGGGTAAAAATGAGAATTAACTTGTGGCATATACTGGTACAAATTTCCCAATGTTATATGTGATTTTGAGATGTATATAAATTTTACCAATAAAGAATTCAATTAAAAAAAAGAAGAATAAAGGGGAGATGATAGGAAAAAGGGAGTTAGGAAGAAGAGTATCTGAGGAAGGGAGATGCGGGGAAGAGTGATGGGGAAGGGGGATAAAAATGACCAAGATGTGTATATCTTGGCCATTTTTGGGATATATACATATATAATAATATGAATATGTATAATAAACCTATACTATTACATTTAAAAAGAATAGACAAAATGAGCCAGCATTCATGTTTCAGTGACAAAAGTTGGCTCCCACCTACTCCGCCCTGGATTTTGCCATCAGCTCCAGTGCCTCCTTTTTCTTCTGCACTTTCACCTCTGTCCACTCTAGCTTTTTTGTCCATAGCTTCTGTGCCAGACCAGAGCGTCATCATCAGTTAAATCGCTGCGCAGGGCTCAGGCTGACCTCTCGTTCACAGCGTCTGCCTTCCCTGCATCCCTACCATTACCAGAGTGACCTTTCTGAAGCACAGATCTGATCTGATAAATCCTCTGCTTAGAAGATCTCCAGTGGTTCCCCACTGCTCTGAGAATCACACCCACACTCATTAGCCAGCCAATGCAAATAGTTCCTCTGAGTCAGCTGGAGGAATCTGGGCAGTGATGAGTGGTGGAAAAAATTATCCCTTTCTTCGCCTTCCTGGTGTAGCAGATTGAGTACTTTCCATATCTGGAATGATACAGAAGGGAGATTTATATTTATCCATTTTATCAAGTAGAGATAGAGAAGTGTAAGGAGTCAGCAACACTGTAGTTTTGGTTCTCTTTTCTTTTCTTTACCCTGGGGCAGACAAGGGTTCTCTGGAGTGTAACCCCCTTGTGTTATGTGTGCTGGGACCCTGCTTAGGTGAAGAATGGGAAGATCCTTTTACAGATGCCCATCAGGGCAAGATCCACCATGTGGCATCATCCACAGAGCCTCGGCCTTTTCATTGCGCGCTCCCAACTCCTGTCAGCACCAGCCCTGGTTTTGCCCCTCAACGACCTTGTTTGCTACGATGGTCCAGGAGAAGCAGGGCCTCATTAACACTGCTCTTCTCACTCTTGAGGCCTATTCAAGTTAATGGTGAAATAACCATTATTTGCTCACATGCTTTTCTCACTGAAGAGACATAATTAACAAGTATTAGACATGAAGACATTTTTATGTTTAATTCATTTTTCATCAAAACTATATCTGTTTTATTGGTACCTGAGGTCAAAATATATTCAGTGTTCATCATAATTTTTTTTTGAGACAGGGTCTCCCTTTGCAGTTCAGGCTGGCTCTGAGCTCACTATGTAGTCCAGGCAAGCCTTGAACTCAGCAATCCTCCTGTCTCTGCCTCCCGAGTGCTGGGATGACAGACGCGAGCCACCACGCCCGGCTCAACATAATTTTTAATTGAATTCTTTATTGGTACATTTTATATATAGTTCACAATCACACTCAACAGTGGGAATTTTATTCCAGTATATGACATGAGTAATTCTCATTTTTACCCTTATCCCTATCCATGCTACAAGCCCCCATCCCCTGTATACATATGCTTTTTCTTTTTAAATCATATTTATTTTTCCCTCTGATTACTTTGTCCTACCACTTTTCCTTAGGAAATATTCGGTATAATTTTATACCATCTTTTCCAACACAGGATAAGCATGAGCAGTATCATGTTTCATGTGAAAGACCAGCACCAGCTCTCTCGGTGTTCTAGAATGGACACAGAGCTTGGCCCTCCTAACCAAGATGAAGTACATGTACACAGAATAGGCATGTGCTTCTTGTTAACTGGTCTTCGTGATGTAGCCACTTCTCAGCCTGTCTGTATTGCTGGCCATTCCTGCGTGTCACCCTGCAGCACCATCAGCCCCTTGCCCTTCCCCCAGATTGCTCCTTCCTCACAAAGCTGTGCCTTTGTAGGTGATGCTACCTTGAACTGCATCAGTTCTTTGTCACTTTTTATGTGTTGAACTCATGTGGACCTTCAAGCCCATCCTCAGATATAAACCTTCTTGTGAAGTCTTGTCTAGGTCTTTAAAGCAGTGCCACAAATATAAAAAATATTTATTTCTCTGTTCTTTATTCAACAAAAGTGGATGACACAGGTAAACATCAAAAACTTTCTGCCAACCTAAAAAGTTCCATAATTTCATGCTGTATAAGCTAGTGGGGTATATTTTTAATTAATAAAAAGAGGTTTAAATCATATGGATAATCACATAATTCCAACCTCATTCATTTAAATTATTTCCTACCATTTACTTTGCAATGGATTTTCTAATGTAATACCAAGTGACTGAGCCCTGACTTACTCCCAGCTAGCAAATCACTGCAGTATTACAGGATTCTATAGCTCTGAAACTGGCCAATGTCCATTTTGATACATCCTGGAAATCATTAACATGCCTCATGTAGAATAGTAAAGTGTCACACATAATAATGCATCACAATAGTCAAATCATATAATTTAGAAAGCTTCCAATTTTTCTCTGTGGAAGCTGGTGATTCTTCTGAATACATTTAAGTGACTCATCAGATGTATAACTCTAGTTAGTTAATGATATATGTTTATGCTCCAGCTCTGGCCAAATAGTATTGATTAGGCTAGGAAGGAAGAAGGGATCTAGAGTTTAGTCAGTAAACAGAACCAGACACTTGTATGTATTTATTTATTAATTGGTAGTAGGAATCGAACTCAGGTCCTCGTGCTTGCCAGGCCAGGGCTGTGCCACTTGGATACATCCCTGGTCTTCAGATGCTTCTTAGAAGTCCTCAACTCAAAAAGTCCAGTTCTGCTCAAAATAATCATGCACCTGTCAGAAGAAATTTTTTGGAATATTGATCTCGAAAAACACTGTTCTGTATAGTTTGATCGGCAGTTGTTCAGAAAATTGACATTGTGTTACAAATGAACGTATAAAATCTTAAACTCAATGTTGGTTACGATGGCTTTAGACTAATTGGATAAAGAGCTAGAATTAGAATATGCATCTTTTGGCTTCTAGTGGAGTGCGTTTTCAATTCCATGACAGTTTTGGAATTTACAGTTTTAATTGTAAATTTCAGTTATCCTTATGTCTTTAACACTATGCTCATTTCCCTTTAGAATTGAGATAGAGTTCATATTAATAAATAGATACTATAAACATAGTTATAAATCAAAAGCTAATGAAGGAACCAAGACCAGAAAATGAAGGTAGATGGAATTTCTTTTAAATCCTATAAACTTTAGAAATGAATTTGCTCTTCTCACCTACATGTTCAGCAAACATATGAATATATATGTATTGGTGGGAACTATATCTAATGGTAAGGGAATCCCTAGATTATTTTTCTGATTTTTAAAAATATTTCTAACATGTTCATATGGAGCCATAGGTAAATTAGACAGAACTGTGTAGACAACTGTTTTGAACTGTCCTTTAGTTTTCCCCTGACTATCCCTTGTGCTGGCATTTTTTTTTCTCCAATACCAGGGATCAAACTCAGGATCTTGCACTTCCCAAGAAGGCACGTTGCCACTAAACTAGAACCCCTCCCCCCATGCTGCCTTTTTGATCAAGTGGTAATTGATCTTTTGCTCCCTCAAAGGTATTTGCAGCCTTAACTCAAAATTGGCTGAGTCTTTGTCCCCTGAAAATCAGTCACTTGGAACTTATTCAGACTCTATAGAATATAAACTGTGAGTCTTAGACATTTCACCTATGTCGATCAGGACCACATTTTCCCAAATAAAAAGTAAATTAAGACACATTCATGTTCTCTACTAGTAGAAATCTAATGTCAAGGACATCCAGGTCACTGTTGTATCACCACCATACTTTCTAGACCACACTTTCCATGACAATAAAGCAAACCTTTCTTTCTCTAATGGATGATGGTCATACCAGGAGAATTTCATTAATACCAAGATGAGTTTGAATCCAAGTTTATGCTGGCAATTTTTTTCCCATGGCCCCAATTAATTAGCAGTTTTCTTTTGTGCCTTTTGATAATTTTTCTCAGTACTTGATTGAAATTTGCTATTTCAGGTTCAAGATTGCATGAGAAAATATTTCTTTAGTTAATTATTTTAGTAATGCAATTTAAACAGTGTTTCAGGATAAAAGGTACTTTAAATTTCACTGTTGTCACTCTTGTGATCTATGTTACCTAGATGTAAAGTAATCTGATTAAAGTTTGGAGTTTATATGGTATTAGCTTTATTCTCTTTTGTATGTTAAACTTTGAAGAGGAACTACTTTCTATTTGAAAGTGAGTCCTGTTTGACTTGAAAGCTGGTACAGATGCTTTATTGTTTCCATGTGTGTTTGTGCTTCTTCAAAACCAAAATGAAAATTATGATTACATGTTTGTTATAATATAATTATTTTTAAAACACTGAGTTCTCTCCTTAATTTTCAGTAGTTCTCAGAAAATATTATGCATTTGCAGATTTTTGTTGAGAATTGTGGCTCTTTTCTATTTGGTTTTGAATAATTCACTGCATAAAAGAAACATATGGGAACATTTTTCTCAATTCTTAAGGAAACTAAATCCCTTTATGGCAGTGAACTTTAGGAAAACATAAAGAAGGAGGAAGTTCATTCTTTTAATTAGGCTGCAGTGTGTAAGTAGCTGCTGTGCCCATAATGTGAGTTTAAGTATTGGCATCTGATCCTAGACAAACACACTCACACCACACACATGGCAGAACTAAAGCCTAGGGCTGGCTTTTGCTGCTGATGGAGCCTTTGAATTTGGACTACAAAGCACATAAGCATCCGAGGTTTCCTTACTGCTGGAAGGTCTCTGCTGTAGGCTGGAAACAGAGTTAAAACTACCAAGGAACTGAGGTCATTTGCTTAGATGAATTCATAAGTCATATTTTGGTTGTTGAATTTCATCCTATTTGTTTTCTGTTGAGGCTGATTATTCAAAAAGCAGCTAGAGAAAAGCTTTCCTTTCTATCCCTTTTTCTTCACTGGGAGCCTGGTATTTTTTCTGCTGTGCCGCTTAGATGAATGATGTTGTAATTAGCTATGGTAACCTTGCTAGGCTATCATCAATCAGTCATAGCCACGGAGCCGACAATGTGTGTGCACGCTTTCTGGTATGGTAGCAACTAAATCAGGGCTGAGGAGGTGACAGCATTTCTAACTTATGTTAGCACCACTCTGCTTTTGCTGTTGTTTTGGTTTTCATTTTAGTTTTTATTTTCAAAGTAGGTAAAATGTTGCTTTGGGAAAAAAATATCAGGTTACTCACACAATGTCTAAAATACTAATCCTTTGGAAAAAGCCCAGAGATTACTAGTTAGTTGAAAGAGTAAAATCAATACCTAAAGACAGGCAGCTCCTAATAAATTTTAAAAATAATCACAAATAGGTAAACTTTTTATATGTTAAGTGAAATACAAACTGAACTGATATTTTAAATTATATATATTTTTTTAATTTTTTTTTTGAGACAGGGTCTCGCTTTGTAGTTCAGGCTGGCCCTGAGCTCACTATGCAGCCCAGGCAAGCCTCGAACTCAGTAATCCTCCTGTCTCTGCCTCCCGAGTGCTGGGATTACAGGCGTGAGCCACCACGCCCGGCTTTAAATTATATTTTTATAATTGACATCAACTTCCCTTACAGTTAAATGGTAGACATACCAGATTTTATGAACAGACCATCAGTTGATATCATTCTATAAGGGAATAGCAGGATGAGGTTTCCTTACAAATATTTTCTATTCTTATAAATGTCTTTTTATAGAAATATTATTTATCCAATTACAGTTACACTTCAGAAAAGTAAACAATTACCACTACCTGTGAAAATAGTATCCCCTATTTATTTTATTTTATTATTTTTACTCTTTTATAGCCAACTAATCTTTTGTTGTGGTCATAGTTCAGTTTTCCTTTTTCTAACCTGTTTTAGTTACCTTTTATTTTTTAAAATTTTACATAACATATCTGTGGCTAAATTTGGTAGCTGAAGTGGTAGTAGGTTAGTGTATTCTAATAAAAATATTAGTGGAGGGAATTTTCATTTAACAAAAAATGTAGGAAAGCACATAAAAACCAAACTTTTGTTCTTGTTCTTTTCCAGCTGTATTTTTTTTGAGTTGATTATGTGACCTCTAAAAAACATGGAGTTCACCCTCTCCCCTTTGGCCTCTTACCAGTGCCAGGCCCACACTGAAATGGAGTCTGCAGATCCTCTAATAAACACATGGACCAAAAGGTCGCCTTTCCTACTGTTCGCTTGATATTAGACCCCTGGGTTTTTAAGGCTCTTTTGCAGATTGCTTTTAATAGTAAGGCCAGTGAAGCCATGTTTGCAAAGGCCTAGGCCAGAGTAGTGGAAATATTCTCAGTCATGCTGTCATATTCTGTTTCTTATAGTTCTCTGAATCACTGATGAAATGATTTGTGATTTATCCTTTAAGGGAGGGCAGTACAGACACCTATGATTTATTTTCCTCTTCATGTGACAGGCCCATCTTCCTTTTGGGGACCAGTCCTCAGCTCTCCTCTTCTTTCAAAGCTGTGTGAGAGAACTGGCCTTTGTTCTCCCAACAAAGGTGATACTTCTTTATCCTAATAGCATCTGACATGTCTATTACAAGATCCTTTGAACTTATTTATCTGTATAAAAATGTATTAATGATAAGGCTCATTTTCATACATGTCTTTATAGATTATATATTCTTGCCCATTTTTAATTACTTCCAAACAATTATTTTTTTCTTTTTGAAATTTTCATTAAGCAAACAAATTATTTATAATAACTATCCTGATTCTGTTTCACAGTTTGTATTTTAGCATCCTGCTGACAAATCAACATAAGTAAAGCTTCTGTTTTGCACCGACTATATGTGCATTCCTGAGTATGTGTTTTGTGTGTCTTGTGCATACACATAATTCATTTTTTTTCTTTCTGCCCAGATGGGCAAAGAAAAAAATCCACTAATTTAATTATTTACAGAAGATCCATTTTAGGACAAGTCACTGAGAGTTGGACACGCTTTTATGACTGGCTCAGGATTTTCTCATTTGCTTTATCTGATAAAGTCATATGATGAATTATGCACCAATAAATATATACAGTTATTTCCTTTTCTATACCCTACTTGAAATTTTAGTAAAATCTTGATTTGATCCAGTGAAAGTGAGAAATATGGAAACAGTGCCATCTGTTCATTCTCCTAAGCAAAGTGATAAGGAAAAATGACAGCCTTTGCTTAGGAATTGCCACAAGAAAAGCCGGCTCACTTTTGTTTACCCTCTTTGCAATTGTTTACTAGAAAAGAGGACAGGACCTCCCAGGTATCACCACCACACCCTGTGTGTTTATTTTGGAAGCAAAGCACCTGTCAAGTGATACACAAAAAAACAGTCCTTTTTGCTTATTCATTGGCTTAATGAGAACTGTTAGTAAGGATCAGAAAATACAGGTAACTCTCTAAAATAAAAAGCAAATTGTGATTTCTTATCTGTATAAATATGAGACTCTGCATTAAACTCCTCAAGCTCCTTTACCAGAGGGAAGACATTTGGGACTTTATCCTT